>CAUYPK010050517.1:0-13269 GCA_963574355.1 Loris lydekkerianus
TGAGTACTGACGGCAAGAAAACAGAAGTTTTTCTGAGGCTTCAGGAGCATGCCTTTCCTGAACAGAAATGTGAAATTCCTGGAACACCAAAGGAGGCCAGATTACATTCATGTTCAAGGAAACTCAAGGCAGAGACCAAGAGAGCAAGCCCTCAAGAAAGGTCCAAGACTGGTGTGAAAATAAAAGAGCTGGATAGAGTGCAAGTGATAACATCAGCTCAGGAGTCTGCACTGGCATCCTGGGCAAGGACTGCTGCAAAAGCTGGGCAGCCTAAGACTGAATTCACGGTCCATTCCTGATTCTACTAAGGCCTTTTTGACAACAGCTTCTGGCCTTAGGTGGTGTGTGATCCATGGCGAGCCGCTCCCCGCAGACACAGAGGATTGGGTCCGCTTACAGTGTCATGCAGGTCAGGCCTGGGTGCCTGCCACTCCCAGAAGGATGATTTCCCTCTTCCTGTTACCAGCCTGCATTTTCCCATCTCCAGGCCTAGAAGATAATATGTTACGTCCTGACTGTGCTAAGAGAAATAAGAAGATAATGAAAAGATTAAAGACAGCAAAGAGGAAGAAGCGATCTACTTCAAGCACAAAGTAGGAGACCAGAATGTGCCACCACAAAGTATTAGAGAGTGATGGATATACTTTCAGAATGTGTAAGCTGATTTCAGTAAATGGAAGAAGAGATCATTGGAAGGAACCTTTGTGATCTACAAAATAGAATCGAGTAATTAGGACTCAACTGTGAAGATGGTTGACTGGGTGCCAGCCCTGTCCAAGGAGACCCTTTGGAGGGCTTAGAAAGCCACTAAAATAAAGTCATTGCAGCCGATTTAAAAAAAAACAACAAAACAAAACAAAATAGCGAGCAGGTCTAAAACAGTAATGTATTGTTAGTTTTGTTTTTTTGTTTTAAAAACCCTGTGACCCTGTCCCTCACTTCTCTCAGCCTATTTCTGTAATGCAAATTCTACTCAATACTAACATGTATGACTATATTGAGTCTTTAAAGTAAAGAAGGGTACAGGTAAAATTTACTAAATGTAGACTATAAAAGTCTGAACACAATAATTAAGAAAATGCCATGAAGGCTATGTTAACCAGTTTGATAAAAATATTTCGAACTGTATATAAAACTAGCACATTGTACCTCATAATTGCATTATTGTACGCAGCTATGATTTAATAAAAAAAAATATAATTGAATTTAATTTCAAAATATAAAACTTTTCCTTTAAAATTGGCATTTAAAAACTCTTCTCTATAAGAGAATAAGAGTAGAAGGGTCCAATGATATATTTTGCAACCAGGCAGTAACCCCAAGGAAGTATCCTCCAAAAGGTTGATTATATTAGCCCATAGCTTACCGTCATTGATAAAGGAAATTAGCCCATACCTTACAGTCATTGAAATGCTGGCCTAAGATACTCAGGGGTCACAGGGAGATGGATTTGCCTCCAGATTGGTATGAAAATGAAGGGAAACTAACAGAATACCTAAGCAGCCACAGGCATTTGTCTAGATGTACCTCAGACCTGGGCGGAGTCTCACAGAGATACAGATGAGCATCAAATAAATTTAATTTACTTACAAAAAGTCAGTAAACTAGTGACAGAATTGGGATTGAAATCCAGGTCTGATCTATTTGAATTTAAAGTCAAGCTCTTGCCACATTCCCCACTCACTCCCCAGCCTGAAGGACCGTTAGCTTCATATAGTGGTGTCCTCCCCCCCCACCTATATGTGCCTCCACAGCCCCATGATAGGGGAGATAGCACAAAAAAAGGCTTCAAAATCTGAAATGCTGCCGCTTGTTAGTACATGCGGGTGTAATACACATGCCCTAACACATCCCAAGGTGAAGGTTCCCTGTTACTTACCCCTTCCTCAATCCTCGCATCTCCTCAGGGCTCACCACTGATGTAATAACCAGGCAGAGCTCGACGCTGCATGCAAGCACCTCACACCCACAAAGCCAGCTGGGTCCAAGCCCCCCAACAGCTATGAAACCCAGATGACACACTGGGTCTCTGTTGCAGTAAGTCTGATCACATATTGGATTAATTTAACCATTCACAGCATGTGATAACTTACAGTGTAGAGAAATAGTCCAAATCTTACAAAAAGTTACAACAGTACAACCTGTTTATGACTACAAAACTGAATATTTTTCCAGTTAGGTACTGTTGGCGATCATGCCTATGTATTTTCTATGTGCTTTTCTAGAATTACTCATCTTTTCAGAGAATTCCCTTTTAACATCAAAACACTATGAACAAGATATTTATTTTTAGCCTCATTAACTAAGAAAAGACATATGCACAAATAAATCTGTAGTCTCTTTGCAAAATATTTATGGGTCCCAGTTTTGGAAGCATGGCTCAATTTCATTTATTTACCTACAGCCACTCTCCCTAGCAAGGGACAAGTTTTTTAATGGTTTCTTTTGCAATTACCTTGGTCTTTTATTTTTGTTTTTTTATGATAGGGTATTGCTCTGTCACCCACATGGGACAGAGTGGCATCATCATCGCTCACTGCGGCCTCAAACTCCTAAGTGTTTAATCACTCAAGTGATTCTCCTGTCCCAACCTCCCTGAGTAGCTGGGACTACACGTACACACACAACGCCTGCCTAAATTTTCTATTTTTGTAGAGACAAGGTCTCCCTATTGCTCAGTTTGGTCTTGAACTCCTGGCCTCCTGTGCTGGGATTACAGGTGTAAGCCACCATGCCCAACCAAATTAACATTTTGATAATGCTTGTTCCTACTATAAAAGCAATTCAGGAGAAGGTCATGCTATACATCTTGGCCATTCACCTTTGTCCTGCTGTATGTCTAACGGTGTTGGTGAGATGATACTAGGCTCCTTCACTTCTGTTATGCTTGCTCTCCAGCTTTTTCCATCCATACAGGCTGGAGTCACTTTTGTAGGTTTAGAAAATAAATCCATAGCAGAATTGGAAGATTCTATCAAGAATATGAAAGGCATACAAAAATAAATTCTAAACATTTCAACAAAATAATTGGAAGATTAATAGAACATTTCTAAATGTAACTGTATATATCTAAAAGTACAGTGGGTTTATAGGAGGAAAGCTAAGAGATGTGAGAAGGGATAACAATATTTAAAGAAGTTTTCAAAATGTGTTCATTTTAAAAGTAGGAAAAATTATTACCTTGATTCTTAAAATCATGTGGGGGGGAAGCATTAGTAACTGAAGCTGCCATATAATGTAACTCTGCAGAGGATGGAACTTCTAGATGACGGCTCTGCTGACTGGTAACGTTATCATTTGGCTCTTCTCTGACAGGTAATTCCTGTAGAAGATCATCTGCTTCAATGTCAATCACATTTATATAAGTATGTCCAACCTGAGCCAAAACACACAAAATCAAAAAGGGATATATTCTTTTTACTTTATAGGGTCATTCTGCCAAAAAAAAAAAAAAGATTTAGTGCTTCATTCTTATTCATAATAAGGCAAAAAGAGCTTATATATATCTACCTTAGAGAAAGCTGCAGGAAGTATGTGTTATTGGCCTGAGTTTACCTTATTCTGGGGCATAATACGTGAATTAATTTTTTGACCTACAAAGCTATATAAATGAGATTTTAATTTATTTTTAATTTTAATTTTTTACTTTCTTGAGACAGAATCTTACTTTGTCATTCTCAGTAGAGTGCTGTGGCATCATAGCTCATAGTAATCTCAAACTCTTGGACTCAAGTGATCCTCTTTGCCTCAGTCACCTGAGTAGCTGGGACTACAGGTGCCTACCACCACTCCCAGCTGATTTTTCCATTCTTTTAGTAGAGACAGGGTCTTGTTCTTGCTCAGGCTGGTCTCCAACTCCTGAGCTCAAGCAATCCACCTGCCTTGGCCTCCCAGAGTGCTAGAACTATAGGCCTGAGCCACAGCTGGGCATAAATGAGCCTCATTTTACTTTTACAATTAAATGATGTCTGAAAGACCATGGTACATTTTAGCACTAAGGTATTATTAAAAGTTCTGAATGAAACACAAACCAAATTTGTTACTGTATGAGGTAGTGAAGGTGGCAAAGTTTTCTCTGATACTTCAGGGGAAAGCTTGAAATTTAGATATACATCTGGAACCAACAGTTGAGGAACATATGACAGCTCATGTTCTGAAATTAAGAAAGAAAAAATCAGGAACATAAACATAAAGAATGTCTGTAAAAGGCTCTAAATTATTAACCTTGTGTGATCAGGTTAGCAAGAAACGACATAAAATGTATTTCACGAAAATCTAACCAGAAGTGTTGTCAGTATAAATAAATAAAAGCAAATCCTATTCTAAGAACAACTCATAATAAAATGCAGGCTGATTATTGCTTTTCTCATATAAATGATTCAGGAGAAAAATAAAGAATCTGTATGTCAAGAAAATGTTATAATCTCCTATTTCCATTTCATATATATTAAATCATGTTTGTCCACCTTATTTATAAGAATTTCAATAAAGTCTGATTTTAGGAAATTAACGTATAACTAATTCTTTAAATTTTCTAGAGTTTATTATTTTTAATAGCTTTGTTGAGATAAATTCACACTCTTCAAAGGGTATCATTCAATGGTTTATAGTACACTCAAAGAGCCCACAGTTGAATTTTACCCCCTAAAATGTCTTATTTATGAAATCTAAATTTTTATGAAATCTAAATTTCATAAAAGTTGTTTGCTTCTTATTCAATAGGAAAATAAACAGGCCTCCTATGACAGGTACGCATTTTAACACTGTACCTTTTGTGCTATTCTTATTTTCTAGCATTTTATTTATTTATTTATTTATTTATTTATTTATTTATTTATTTATTTGAGACAGAGTCTCACTATGTTGCCCTCTGTAGAGTACTGTGACATCACAGATCACAGCAATCTCAAACTGTTGATTCTCTTGCCTCAGCCTCCTAAGTAGCTGGGACTACAGATGCCTGCCACAAAACCTGGCTATTTTTTTTGCTTTAGTTGTCATTGTTGTTTAGCAGGCCGGGCCGGGTTTGAACCTGCCGGCCCCAGTGTTATGTGGCTGACACCCTAACCACTGAGCTACAGGCACCAAGCCTGTTTTAGCTGTTTTTAGGGAAAGCGAAAGAAATCATACATACCTCCTGTGTAAGAAATGATTTGTTGCTTTTCACTACATTCAGAAACGACTTCTTGAGAACCAGCTTCCTTATCTGGCAGTACATTAGGAAATATAAGGCAAAAAGAGAAAATAGAAAACAAATTTCACAAATATAAGAAAAACACAAAAATATTAAATATAAATAAAAATATATGAACTGGCCAAGCACAGTAGCTCACACCTTAATCCTAGCACTCTGGGAAGCTGAGATGGGTGGATTGTTTAAGCTCATGAGTTCAAGACCAGCCTGAGCAAAAGTGAGACCAAGTTTCTACTAAAAATAGAAAAACTGAGGCAAGAGGATGGCTTGAACCCAAAAGTTTGAGGTTGTTGTGAGATATGACACCATGGCACTCTACCTAGGTTACAGCTTGAGACTGTCTCAAAAAAAAAAAAAAAAAAAAAAAAAAAATATATATATATATATTGTGCATAAAGGGTGGTAGGCAAAAAGTAGATTAACAGCTTAACAATTTCATTTTTAAATAATTAATATAATTTCAGGTTTTATTGTGTATATCCTGGTCTTCACCTAGATGAGTAACAGACCCCTAGCAAATAGCCTGCCAACTTTTCAAAAACTATCCAGCAGGAAAGGCCTTCTCAAAAACAGTCTGAGATTATGAACATTTAAGAATATTTCTCATATGTACACTCATCATTTATATCAAAAACATCATATACATGCTCAACCACAATTAGAGAGAAACATAAATTAGGCTCGGTGCCTGTAGCTCAGCTGCTAGGGCACCAGCCACATACACCAGAGCTGGTGGGTTCGAACCCAGCCCAGGCCTGCCAAACAACAACAACTTCAAAAAAAAAAAATGGCCAGGCACTGTGGTGGGTGCCTGTAGTCCCAGCTACTTGGGAGGCTGAGGAAAAAGAACTGCTTAAGCCCAAGAGTTTGAGGAGGTTGCTGTGAGATGTGATGCCTCAGCACTCTACTGAGGGTCACACAGTGAGACTCTGTCTTAAAAAAAAAGAAAGAAACATAAATTAAAATAATGGCTTCTTTCAACTTGGCAAAGTCAAAAGTTAGCAAAATCACAGAAATGACCAAAAAAGGCTCTGATGCACGAAGATAAACATTGAAGCTTAATTTACAAGAGAAAAAATATGAGCTCAGTGCCCGTAGCACAGGGGTTACAGTGCCAGCCACATACACCAAGTTTGGTGGGTTTGAATCTAGCTGGGCCAGCTAAACAACAATGACAACTGCAACCAAAAAATAGCCAGCCATTGTGGGGGGCAACTGTAGTCCCAGCTACTTGAGGGGCTAAGGCAAGAGAATCACTTAAGCCCAAGAGTTTGAGGTTGCTGTGAGCTATGACACCATAGCACTCTATAGGGGATGACATAGTAACTCTTTCTCAAAAAAAAAAAAAAAAAAAGAAAGAAAAAGAAAAGAAAAGAAAAAGAAAAGAGAGAAAAAATCAGAAACTACCTAATACATTTAACAATAAAGAATTAATTTAATATTTTATGGCACAGCTAGAAAAAGAAATATGCTAACAAAGTACTTTTTGATGACACGAGAAATGTCTGATGTAAGTAGTATTCAAAGTAAAACAAACTGTATACAAAATACAGGTATCTTTATTATCCAAATCTAATGCACTCCTACAAATGTGCTGGATAGTGAATTTTCAAATTTGAATAGACTTTATTACATTATTGCAAATTGGGGGGAAAAAGGTGTCCCTACCTGTCCAATTTTCTCAAATATCATTAAACAACTCTCAACACATTAAAAACAGTCCATTAAGGACTAGTACATAATATAAAAGCATTTTTTTTTTTTTTTTTTTGTATGTGCTTTTTTCTTTTTTTTGGCCAGGGCTGGATTTGAACCCACCACCTCCAACATATGGGACCAGTGCCCTACTCCTTTGAGCCACAAGTGCTACCCAATACAAAAGCATTTTAAAATCACTTTTTAATAAACATTCATTTCATTCATTTGTATGCAATATGTAATAATGAACATATCAGATATTAATAACTACAACACAGCAGCAAACATGTACTATGAAGTAAATAACCAATGAAATATGTTACAGATACACTCTTAAGTTCAGAATGTTCCAAGGTACTTGGAAAAAAATAACACTGAGACCCATAAGGATTAAACTTTCAGGTAAGGCTAGGGAAAACAGCAATAACATCTGGATGATGATGGTTCAGATAGTAAGCCAGGAAATATTCATACCATATAGTACAAATAACTATGTAAAATATACTAAAGAAGACTGAAAGAAAAAAATAACATCAAAATGTTATTTCAAAGTGGTATGATAGTGGTTAAATTTTCTTTTCTTTTTTGTACACAGAGTCTCACTCTGTCACCCTGGTAGAGTGTCCTGACGTCATAGCTCACAACAACCTCAAACTCTTGGGCTCAAGTAATACTCCTGCCTCAGGCATCTGCCATGATGCCTGGCTAGTTTTTCTATTTTTCGTAGACATGGGGTCTCACTCTTACTCATTGGTCTTGAACTCGAAGTTCTGAGCTCAAGTGATCCACCCATCTCAGCTTCCCAGAGTACTAGAATTACAGGCAGGAGCCATCACGCCCGGCCAATTGTGGTTTTCATCTTCACACTTGCTGCTACTAATATTATCCAAATAGTCCACAATGATCATATATTATTTTAAAAATAATACCAATAAATGTTATTTTACAATGAGATAAAATTAGAAAGGGTTAAAAGAGCACTTAGAAGGTTCTGAACATGAATGAAACTATTTACTAAAAGTCACAAAAAAATTACTATGATATAATCAGCAGAATACTATTCAAGATACTGTTCACAATGATTAGCTACATTAATGAAAGTTGGTCAGGCAACATTTGAAATAAGATACTTCAACACTTACTTCCTCTACTTTTTGGACACAGTTACATAGCCTTCCCACTCTAAACCAAACCCAGTCCTCTTCCTAGTTCAACTTCACCAGCCCGTGTCAGGCCCCTCAATTTCAGGCATATGATTCTACTGAAAGTAATTAATGGCACAGAGAATCCAAATTCAAAAAATTATTTCTACTTACTTGGGATGTAGTCATGGCAGTTCTGAACAAAAATCTCTATTATGTTTTACCTATCATAAATTCAATATCTAAAGTATATAACAAGCGTGAGGAGAAAAACCTGGGATGAGTCACCAATACCACATAAAATTCCCTTGGAATCACTGCCTTAAGAAAAAAATCTAGATATTTTAAATATGTAAAATATACAATTTTCTTTTAAAAAGAAAAACAGCATTTTACCTGGGTCTGTATTTGTACTTGCATCCTGACTTCCTACAGCTTTCTTTTTTACAGAGGCCATGAAATGCAATCCAGCTGAAGTATTATGGTCATCTTGTAGCATTTCTTAAATATAATGAAACATTACAATTGATCATTGAGAAGCAAACATGTTACTGAGCTCCCAGAAGCACAGTATCTACTAACTCAAGGGAGGTGAAATATGGGGTGTTAGAATGTTACCAAAATGGTAACAAATGTTACCTCTTTCTGAATGAGGTGGTACCTAAATTGAATCTCAAAGACATGGTAGGATCAAAACAAAAATTGTGGAGGGTTTTGTATGCCTGGTCTATAAATTTAGATATTCTTCTGGCTAATTTAGATCCAGTAGAAGCTGTTAAGTTGAGACGTGATATGGTCAGATTGATGCTCTAGAAAAATTACCCAGCCAGTGTATGGAAAAGAGATTTGAGTAGATAAAACCAAAGCAAGGCTATCAGTTAGATAAAGATACTATAGCAATTTAAGTAAGTAAGGGAAGGAGGAGAAAGGATAAATTAAAGAATTACAAAGGAGGTAAAATAAGCAAGACCTGGTCATTGACTGGATAAGAGAAAGAGAGGAAAGGCAGAAATTAGAATAATGCAAAAGGAGACAGGGAACATAGGAGAAAAAAATCAGTTGGGGAAGGGTAGAGGTAATGAATTCACACTTCACATGCTGTACTTAAGGTAATTTCTACCCATGTGGAAAGGCAGAAAGTAGAATCAAAGCCCATAGTCTATTATGAGAGTTTGGGTTTAGATATAAATTTTCCTGGAAAACCATCCAGGAAGACCAGATAGAACAACAGAATACCAATGATGGCATGTTGTGGTGTAATAAATGTACATATTTGGTCACTGTACCCAGTTCCCAGACCAGAGTATATTCCCGGAATTCCTGAGTGATGGGATTGTCGTGTGTTATTCATAATGAGCCCCTGTTGAGCACATCTAAGTTTATGGTAATGAGGTGACTCTTGGCAGTCCCCTAGATAGCTTTGGATGGGCTGGTCACCAAAGGAAGCAACCACATACTTAGAGGGTTACAACTATCAGTCCCCAGCTCACCCACTCTACTCCCACTTCTGGAAAAGGGAGGCTAGAGTTCAATCACAATGGCCAGTGATTTAACCAATTATACCTATGTTACCGAAACTTCAAAAAAATTCTGAAGCAAACAGGTTAAGGGGAGTCCAGGCTGGTGACTACATAGATGTGCTAGGAAGTGGCCTGCCCAGAGAGGCCTCCCCACCTCTACCTTGCCCTGTGTACTTCTTCCATTTGGCTGTTTCTGAGTTTTAACCTTTATAAGGTAATTGTAATGGCAAGTATTTTCCCAAGTTCTGAGTAATTCTAGTCAGTTATTCAACTTGAGTTGGGAGGGCAGATCAAAGGAATCCCCCAAACTATAGTAATCTGGGCAGAAAAGCAAGTAGGCTGGTGATCCTATTTGCAGCTGGCACTTAAGTGGAGCAGTCATTGTGGAACTAAGCCCTTAAACTATGAATGTGTGCTAACTTCAAGTAATTAGAATCAGAATGAAGTTATATTGTAAGATATCAAGTTGGTTTTGAATAATTGGAGAATTGTTGCTGTTTGAAATGGTACAACACATATCCACTACAGTAGTATGCCATCATTAAAAATAGTATCATAAGGCCAGGCATGGCAGCTCATGCCTGTAATCCCAGCATTCTGGGAGGCTGAGGCAGGAGGATCACCTGAGCTCAGGAGTTTGAGACCAGCCTGAGCAAGAGCGAAACCCCATCTCTAAAAATAGGTGGGCATTATGGTGGATACCAGTAGTCCCATACAAATATCCTAATACTAGTATGTAAAATCACGTTATTAAAGAAAACAGGAGGAATTGCTTTATATGACGAATATCTCCACATATATATCTGCAAATATTTATGTTAGAAATATTCATAAAACAAAGCCTGAAAGAACAATAAGACTGATTATCTCTTGACAGAGAGATGGATGGGTAATTTTAATATTCTTCTTGTTCTTTATTTCTATTTTCTAAATTTCCATCAATAAGCACATATTAACATTACAAAATGAAAAAAATGTTACTTAGAGTGAAAAAAATAAAGTGGTTTTAAAACAAGTGAACAGATGGATTAGGAAGCAGAGAGACTAAAGCTAAGCAGGTGAGTTAGGAAATGACCACTTGGTGTAGGCAAGCAAAGTCCTGATGGCAGGGCAGTAGCACTGAAAAAGGAACAGAGGACCCGGGAAAGGACTAAGTGAATAGAGCTTGCCTTTCAAGGCAAAAATAAATAGAATAATGATATCACTAATAGGGACATATATATAAATCTAAACTTTGGACATGCTGAATTTAAGGTAACAGTAGTAAAAAAAAGATGAGAGAGACTATATGTATATTTGAGTACCATGAAAAAATGTAGAGGCTGAATTATTAAAATGAATGTCCCTAGCTTGGTGCCCGTGAGTAGGGCGCCGGCCACATATATGAGGCTGGCGGGTTTGAGCCAGGCCCAGGCCTGCTGAACAACAATGACAACTACAATGAAAAAATAGCTGGGCATTGTGGCAGGGCGCCTGTAGTCCCAGTTACTCAGGAGGCTGAGGCAAGAGAATCGCTTAAGCCCAAGAATTTGAGGTTACTGTGAGCTAATACACCATGGCACTCTACCCAGGGTGACATAGTGAGACTCTGTTTCAAAAAAAGAAAAAAAAAAAAAAAGAATGAATGGCCCTCTAAGCACAAGAGTTAGTTGAAGAGGTAGGGAGGGAGGGAAAATTGCTGAGGAGAAAGATTTAGGGAATACATATATTTCAATGGGCAAGAAATAAACTGACCAGTTCAAGAAGGGAAATAATTTACTATCTATAAATCAGTTCTCTTTTTTGAGCTGATTCCTTTATTTTTAATGTGCATGCATTTTCTATGATGAATTCAATCCTAAGCATATTCTTTCATAAGTTTCTTTTAGATATCATACATATTATTTGAGATTGTAATTAATCACATTTCTCTACTGTGGTCAAAAAACTTTTTCTTTGAAAGGCCAGTTAGTAAATATGTTAGGCTCTGCAGTGTGAAAACAGTCAGAGACAATACATAGACAAATTGGCATGGGTACTTAAATGAAACTTAATTTATAAAAATGTGCATCGTCTAGATCTGGGCTATAGGTTATAGCATTAACAACCATTGCTCTATTGAAAATCACATCAAAACACACAGACACACACACCATCTTGTCAAAGATAACACGAAAATAATTTAGTCTCATTTTTATACTGCATATATTTCTAGAAAGCTGATTGTAACTCTGAAATCAGAAATTAAATTAATCACATATATACATACCAAAAGGAACGTCAAAGCCAACCAAAGTTTGGGAACCACGATGTTTTTGTTCTTCCTAAATGAATTACCAAATGATTAATCTATGATTAACTCAAAGACATTTATTATTTTGGAAAAAATATTCAATAGCTATGAAGACTGTTGAATTCTTAGGTACAGGTCCTATTTCTATCATTCTAGGCATAATTAATTATTCTAGCAAATCATTTATTCTATCATAGTAACTCTACAAAAGAGTTCATGGTATTCACAGGTTAAACAATAAAAAAAGAACATTACCAATTTAACTTGGTATTAATACCAATTTATGGTAAGCTGGTATTAATTTTTATATTTATTATATATAATAAATATATATTTATTTTATATTTATGTTTCGTTTAATATAAATTGGTACTAAGTTACTATGTGCAATTCTGTACTACAGAATAGTTTTTTTTTTTGAAACAGAGTCTCACTCTGTTGCCCTGGGTAGAGTGCTGTGGCATCATAGCTCACAGCAACCTCAAATTCTTGGGCTCAAGCAATCTTCTTGCTTCAGCCTCCCAAGTAGCTCCAGCACAACAACTGGCTATTTTTAGAGATTGGATCTTGCTCTTGCTCAGGCTGGTCTCGAACCTGTGAGCTCAAGTGATCTGCCCACCTCAGCCCCCCAGAGTGCTGGGATTACAGGTGTCAGCCACCATACCCGGCCCCTCGGAATAGCTTTGATACTCACATAGTATCCCCATCCTATCAGAATCTTTCATGAATTCAACATTTTTACTAAGTGGTCACCAGACATGCTCTTGAGGACTTACTGAAAAAGTATGCCTTTAAAAAAATGAATGTAAACAAAAATGCTTCTGTTTAGTCTGTTGTTACAAAAATAGCTAAATAGCCATTGAATTTAGAAGATACCGTATATACTCGAGTATAAGCCGACCTGAGTATAAGCCGACCCCCTTAATTTTACCCTAAAACTGGGAAAACTTAGTGACTCGAATATAAGCCGAGGTGGAAAATGCAGCAGCCACTGGTAAATTTCAAAAATAAAAATATATACCCAAAACAATTACAATACTTGAGGAATCAGTAGGTTAAATGCTTTTCAATATTTATTGCTAAAGAAAAACTGTAAACTAGCAACAACAACTTTAAAACTTTAAATAAAGTGCAGAAAACTGTAGCTTAACAGGTAATCAAGCTAAATCACAATCACCGAATCAATTAACGTGTATGACCCGAGTATAAGCTGAGTTTGGGTTTTTTGGCACAAAATTTGTGCCAAAAAAACTTGGCTTATACTCGAGTGTATACGGTAAATGTTTTCAAGTGCCCATGGAGGATTTGCTCAGATAAACCATGTCCAGGTCCTCAAAAGTATATTTTGAAATTGAAATTATAGAGTATGTTCTCAAGCCAAAATGAAACCAACTAAAATTTAATAACAGAAAGATAATAGTAAAACATCTAAATACTTGAAAA
>CAUYPK010050519.1:0-13722 GCA_963574355.1 Loris lydekkerianus
GATGCAGCAGATATCTGGCTTGAGTTTTTGTATCCAGTCAGCCAACCTGTGCCTCTTTAGAGGACAATTTAAACCATTCACATTAATTGAGAATATTGATAAGCCTTTCGAGAGTCTGGTAGACATTTTTAATCCTTTTGCAGCTGTAAAAGTTGAAATTTGATCAAAATTTTCAGGGTGGGTTTACTTTTGTGGAGGATTATGCTGGTCTTTATGGAGGATAGGTCTGAGAATATCCTGGAGAGCTGGTTTAGTTGTGGCAAATTTCTTCAACATGTGAATGTCATTAAAGTATTTAATTTCTCCATTATAAATGAAACTTAGTTTAGCTGGGTTCAGCATCCTGTGTTGAAAGTTATTTTGTTTTAAGAGATTAAAAGTTGATGACCATCCTCTTCTAGCTCGAAAGGTTTCAGTAGAGATATCTGAACTTATTCTAATATTCTTCCCCTTGTAGGTAATGGTTTTCTTTCATCTGGCTGCCTTCAGAATTTTCTCCTTCATATTAACTTTAGTGAAATTGATTATGATATGTCCAGGGGATGTCTTATTCGGGTTAAGTTATGCTGGATTTCTGAATCTGTCAGCTATCTGAAATTCCGAATCTCTTGGAATGTTGGAAAGCTCTCTTTCATAATCTCATGGGGAAAAGACTCTGTGCCTTGTGAAGCTACTTCATCACTTTTGGTGATCCCTATAAGATGAATATTGGTTTTCTTTGAATTATCCCAGAGCTCTCTGAGAGAGTGATCTGTTTTTGCCCTCCATTTCTCTTCCTCTTTGAGAGTTTGGGAGCGTTTGAAGGCTTTGTCTTCGATGTCAGAAATCCTTTCTTCTGCTTGCTCCATTCTGTTACTGAGGGATTCCACTGTGTTTCTCAGATCTTTGAGGGCTGCAACTTCTTGTCTCAATGCATCAAAATCTTTGCTCATTTGGTTTTTGAATTCATTGAAGTTGAGACATCTTTTGGGTTACTGCTTGGAATTCCAGTTTGATCTTATTTGCTATTCAGATTCTGAATTTGATTTGTGACATCTCAGCTATTTGTTTGTGCATGGGATCTTGTGCTGTGTCTGTCCCATTGTTCCTTGGGGGAGTTGATCTACTCTGATTATTGATATTACCAGAGTTTTCACTTTGATTTTGTCTTATGATTGTTTTTCACCATTGCCTCTAGCTGTCCTCAGATTTTGGGTGGTGTCTCTCCAAGATTAGACCTGGGTGGATCACCCTATTGTTGCTGGATCTTTGTAGGGAGTGATCATGTGTAGCTCTTCTGGGACTGCCCCAGCCAGGGAGTTCTGGTTGTGGGAGCAGCTCCGGAGTGTGACACCCCCAGATCCAGCAACAGGGTGGGGGGTGGTGTACATGGTTCTTGGAGTGCCTGGCTCCCAGTGACTTTGGCTCAGAGTGCCAAATGCTCCAGCAGTCTCTGTCCAGGAGAAGGGCTCTGGAGGGCACATGGCTACCAGAGTCCCTGGCCAGAGGAGCTGGCTGATGTGGAGGCAGGGAGAGTACAGGAGGGAGGATGCCAGGTTGCACAGCTCCCAGAGTTCCTGGTCAGGGCAGGCGGGGTAGTGAGTCCTGCCACAGCTCTTACCAGGGTCTGGGTGGGCGCAGCTCTTACAGAGGTCTGAGAGGGTGCCTATCATGGGTCACAGCACAGCTCTTCCAGAGGTCCAGACGGGTGCCAATCGTGGGTCACCACACAGCTCTTCTGGAGGTCCAGGAAGGTGCCAATCATGGGTCGCCACACCCCAGCTTTATTTTTATTACCAAGAACTGCCTTGACTATATGGAGTTGTTTCTGGTTCTACACAAAACGCAGAATCATTTTTTCCAAATCTTGAAAGTACAATGTTGGTATTTTAATAGGAATGGCATTGAATAGGTGGATTGCTTTGGGAAGCATAGACATTTTAACAATGTTGATTCTTCCCAGCCATGAGCATGGTTCCATTTGATAATATCCTTTGCTATTTCCTTTCTTAGGATTTTATAATTTTCTTTATAGAGGTCATTCACCTCCTTTGTTAGGTATTTCATTTTCTTTGAAGCTATGGTGAAGGGAGTTGTGTCCTTAATTAGCCTCTCATCTTGACTGTTATTTGGTATATACAAAGGCAACTTATTTGTGGACATTGATTTTATATCCTGAGACATTACTGTATTTCTTGATGACTTTCAGGAGTCTTGTGGTTGAGTCTTTCGGGTTCGCTAAGTATAAGAGCATGTCATCAGCAAAGAGGGAGAGTTTGACCTCCTCTGCTCCCATTTGGATTCCCTTTATTCCCTTGTCTTCCCTAATTGTATTGGCTAGAACTTCCAGCACTATGTTGAATAGAAGTGATCACAGAGGATAATCCTGTCTGGTTCCAGTTCTAAGAGCTTTCAGTTTTACTCGATTCAATAAAATATTAGCTGTGGCTTTGTCATAGAGAGTTTCAATCAGTTTCAGAAATTTGCCACCTATGCCTGTACTCTTCAGTGTTCTAATTAGAAAAGGATGCTGAATTTTATCAAATGCTTTTTCTGCATCTATTGAGAGGATCATATGGTCTTTATCTTTGCTTCAGTTAATATGGTGAATAACGTTTATGGACTTGTATATGTTAAACCAGCCTTGCATCCCTGGGATGAAACTTACTCCATTATGATGTATGACTTTTTTGATCTTAAGCTGTGATCTATTGGCTAGGATCTTGTTGAGAATTTTTGCATCTATATTCAGTAATGAAATTGGTCTGAAATTTTCCTTTTTGGTTGGGTCTTTTCCTGTTTTGGGTATCAGGGTGATGTTTGCTTCGTAGAACATGTTGAGGAAGATTCCTTCCTCCTCAATTTTTGGAATAATTTCTGGAGTACAGGAATAAGCTCTTCCTTGAAGGTTTGATAGAATTCTTGTGTGAAGCCATCTGGGCCAGAACATTTTTTTGTTGGAAGCTTTTTCATTGTTTCTTTAAACTCAGTGCATGAAATTGGTCTGTTCATAGGCTCTATTTCTTCCTGGCTAAGTCTAGAGAGAGGGTATGATTCTGCATATTGATCCATTTCCTTCACATTGTCAAATTTCTGGGCACAGACTTAGTATTCAGAGATGATCTTTTGTATATCTGTTGCATCAGTTGTTATTTCCCCCTTTATCATTTCTGATTGAGGTTACTAGAGATTTTACTTTTCTATTTCTAGTTAGTCTGACCAAAGGTTTATCTATTTTATTTATTTTTTCAAAAACCCAACTCTTTGTTTCATTAATTTTCTGAATTAAGGTTTGTTTTGTTTTCAATTTCATTGATCTCTGATTTAATTTTGGAGATTTCTTTTCTTCTACTGGGTTTAGGCTTAAATTGTTCCTTTTCCAATTCCATCAGAGGGCTTGTGAGTTTGTTGATGTGCTCTCTTTCTGTTTTTCAAATGTAGGCATCTAAAGTGATAAATTTTCCTCTCAAAACTGCTTTTGCAGTATCCCACAGGTTTTGGTAGCTTGTGTCACCATTGTTCTTATGCTCAAGGAAGTTAGGGATTTCCTGTTTTATTTCTTTCTGCACCCAACCGTCATTCAACAGAAGTTTGTTTAATTTCCATGCCTTTGTGTGGGGTTGAATGTTTTTGGTGGAGTAGAGTTCCACCTTTAGTGCCTTGTGGTCTGAGAAGATACAAGGTAAAATTTCAATTCTTTTGATTCTGTTGAGGTTTGTTTTGTGTCCGAGGATATGATCAATTTTAGAGAATGTTCTATAGTGCAATGAGAAGAATGTATATTCTTTGTCATTGGGATGGGGTGTTCCATATGCACCTATCAAGCACAGTTGTTATAGGGTCTCATTTACGTTTCTTATATTTTTGTTTAATTTCTGCTTAGAGGATCTGTCCAGCTCTGTAAGAGGAGTGTTAAAGTCCCCTCTTGTTATAGTATTATAGGATATCATATTGCTCAGACTGAATATGGTCTGTTTCAAGAATCTGGGAGCATTTTAATTGGGTGCATAAATATTTAGAATTGAAATGTCTTCCTGTTGTATTTTTCCCTTGACCAATATAAAGTGACTATCTTTGTCTTTTTTGACTTTAGTTGCTTTAAATCCATGTGTATCTTCAAATAATATTGCAACTCCTCTTTTCTTTTGAATTATGTTTGCCTGAAAAATTGTCTTCCGACACTTACCTCGGAGTTTTAATTTGTCTTTTGAAGCTAGATGTGTTTACTGTCGTCAGCAAATGGATGGCTTGTGTTTTTTTAATCAAGTCAACCCATCTATGCCTCTTCAGTGGGGAATTTAAGCCATTAACATTTATTAAGATAATTGATAAGTATGGTAGTGTTCTATTCATCTTATTTTGTGAGAGTCCATTGCTTAGTTTTATCTTTTGCATCAGTGTGGAATTTAGGTTCTGTCCTTTAATTGCTGAGTTTTTACTTTGCTGTTGATTCATTTTGATGGTCAGTGTGTAGAACAGGTTGAAGTATTTCCTGTAGAGCTGTTCTTGTTGTGGCAAATTTTCTCAGTGTTTGTATATGAGTAAATGATTTGATTTCTCCATCCATTTTAAACCTTAGCTTAGCAGGATATAGAATATTGGGATGGAAATTGTTGCTTAAGTAGATTAAAGGTAGATGACCATTGTCTTCTTGCATGGAGAGTTTCATTAGAGAAGTCTGCAATTACCCTGATGTATTTGCTCCTGTAGATCAATTGGCACTTACTCCTGGCAGCTTGAAGAATCTTTTCTTTTGCCTGGACTTTGGACAGGTTCATCACAATGTGTCTTGGAGAAGCTCGGTTAGAGTTGAGGCAACTTGGAGTCTGATATCCCTCTGAAAGGAGTGTGTCAGATTCTTTTGTAATATTTGGGAAGTGTTCATTTATAATATTTTCTAGTATGGCTTCCATTCCCCTGGTGCATTCTTCTTCCCCTTCTGGGATACCTATAACTCTTATGTTTGAATGCTTCATAAAGACCCATAATTCTGTCAGTGAACCTTCTGCTTTCTCTCTCTTTTTTTCTGCCTCTTTAACTATCTGAGTTATCTCAAGACCTTTGTCTTCTACCTCCTAGTTTCTTTCTCCTGCATGGTCTAATCTGTTGCTGATACTTTCTATTGCATCTTAAGTTCCCTAATTGACTGCTTCAATTCTTTCAGCTCTACTATATCCTTTGTATATTCTTCATATCATTCATCTCTTATTTGATTCTGTTTTTGGATTTCCTTTTGGTTATTTTCCACTTTATCAGCAGTTCTCTTCATTGTTTCCATCCTTTTTTCATTGTTTTCATCATCTGCATTCTAAATTCCCTTTATGTCATTTCTAACATTTCTTTATAAGTGGAATCCTCTGCAATAGCTACCTCATGGTCTCTTGGGGGCGTTGTTCTGGACTGGTTTATCATGTTGCCAGGATTTTTCTGATGATTCTTCATCATGAGTGATTTATTTTATCTGTTACCTTTCCCTAATTTTTCTTTAACTTTTTCTTGCTCTTTAAGTTGCTGTGCCTCTGGGCTAGGGTTTCAATGAGCTCTTTTGGTACACAACCAGAAGCATAAGAAGGTTGAAGATCAGGAAAGGAAAAAAGAAAGATAGAAAAAGGAATAAAAGAAAGAAAAGAAAAAAGAGAAAGGAAAGGGGTGGGTACAAGAGAATACTGACAAAAAGAAGAGGGGCACAGAAAGTGGGAGACTGAGTAATTTAGGCGTACAGTAGGGTACATTGACCCAACCTTAAAAACCCCAACCTCTGGAGATGCTGGGTTCCGTGGTTCCCTTGAAGTCAGCAGCTTTTTGCTAGCCTGTTTGGACACAGTATCCCACCTCCACCAAGTAAAGAGGAAAGACAAAAATTCTATAAATCAAACCAAAACAAGCAAACAGAAAACTTTATGGGATAAAATTGGGGGAAAGCCAAATAATAGGGTTACAAACATTAGCAAAAATGAAGTTCTAATTGTTGAAAAAGGCAACAATGGGAAATTATATTTAAACTAGAAAAATAAAAAAAAAGAAAAGAAAATCTATAGGGAAATGTTGAGATTAAAAAACAAAACAACAACAAACAACAACAACAACAACAAAAAATCCAAAAACAAAGCATCTGAGCAACAGGTGATTTTCTGGGGTATGAGATGTCAATCACAATGCTGGTAAGCTTGTAAGAGATAGAGACTGGAGGCCTCTGCTGATTTCTCAATCCCTGCAGGGTGGAGATCCCAAATCTCTCCTTAGCTCATGTAAAAGGCACTTTAAACTGCAAAACTTGGCTAAGCAGAAGCTTTCCCAGGAAAGTGCTTGTACCTGGGATCCCTCCTGAAGTGACTATCCACTTAACCAGGATGCCAAAACCAGTCTCACTTATGCCCTGAGGGCTATGGCTGAAAGGCATCTCAGTCCCTGGCTTTAGGCTGCTCAGTCACTAGATTACTAGCTCCCATGTGATCCTTGCTCTGCAACCCTGAGGGAGGAACTTGTCGGGGCACTTCTCCCACAATGGTTCGCGCGGCTCACAGCTGAACACTATTAGCTCCATCTGCCTCAGCAGCTCAGTCTAGGCCCCTAGACAATGCTTAAAGTCCTCCGCACTCTTGCCCAAGTTCTCCCAAGGTAGTTCAACTAAGTGCCAAGTCTAAAAAAACCAAAGTAGCTCACAGGTAAGGCATTTCCAGTTTGCAATCTCACTGCTGCTGTACTTATAGATGCCGGCAGGATTAGTCCAAATGAACACACACATCCACTTGCCAGTTTTAAACTGCCTTTGTCCTCCTCCTGGGGTCCAGAAGTCTCTCACTGACTCCCTGTGCCCTCACATGGATGTTTATGGGCAGATCCCACCAGCCGGAGATGCCTGGAGTCTTGTCTCCCCAGACTCACCATGGCCTGTTTCAAGGAAGCTTGTTACTCAGCCACCATCTTCTGTTTCCATCTCTGAATTTTCCTAAGTATAAGATCATATCATCAGCAAAGAGCAAGAATTTGACCTCCCTTGCCCCCATTTGATTGCCCTTGATATTCTTCTCTTGCCTGATGGCATTAGCTAGAACTTCCAGAACTATGTTGAATGGTAGTGGTGATAGTGGGTATCCTTGTCTGGTTCCTGTTCTAACTGGAAAAGCTTTCAGTTTTACTCCATTCAGTGTGATATTAGCTGTGAGTTTGTCAGGGGTGGCTTTAATCCGCGTAAGAAATGTGCAATCTATGCCTGTTTTATTAAGTATTCTTGTTAGGAAAGGATGATGAATTTCATCAAATGCTTTTTCTGAATCTATTGAGAGGATCATATAATCTTTGCTTTTGCTTCAATTGATATGGTGAATTACATTTATGGAATTGCATATTTTAAACCAGGCTTGCATCCCTGAGATGAAGCCTAATTGATTATAATGCATAATTTTTTAATATACAGCTGCAATCTATTAGCTAAGATTTTGTTGTGTATTTCTGCATTAATATTCATTAGTGAAATTGATCTGTAATTCTTTTTGGTTGGGTCCTTCCCTGGTTTTGGAATCAGGGTGATGTTTGCTTCATAGAACATGTTGAGGAAGGTTTATTCCTTCTCAATGGTCTGCAGTATAGGTACAAGCTCATCTTTGAAGGTTTGATATAATTCTAGTGTGAAGCCAGCTGGTCAGGAGCTTTTTTTGTTGTTGGAAGCTTTTTTATTGTTTCTTCAATCTCTATGCTTGATATTGGTCTATTCAGGAGATCTGTTTCTTCCTTGTTAAGTCTAGGGAGAAGGTGTGATTCCAGGTGTTGGCCCATTTCCTCCACATTGTCAAGTTTCTGGGTGTAGATTTTTTTTGTAGTAGTCAGAAACAATCTCTTTTATCCCTGTTTGATCAGTTGTTATTTCCTCCTTTTTGTTTCTGAGGAGGTTATTAAAGATTTTGCTTCTTTATTTCTAGTTAATATGAACAATGGTTTATTTGGCCAATTTATCTTTTTGAAGAACAAACTTTTTGTTTCATTAATTTTCTGAAAGATTCTTTTGTTTTCAATTTCATTTATTTCTGACTTAATTTTGATTATTTTTTTCTTCTGGTAGGTTTGGGACTGAATTGCTCTTCCTTTTACTTAAGATGATTTGCTAGGTTGTTGATGCACTCTTTTTCTGTTGTTGTTGTTTTTTTTTTTAATAGGCCTCTAATGTGATGAATTTCACTCTTAGGACTGTTTTTGCAATGTCCTGCATGTTTTGGTAATTTGTATCTTCATTGTTGTTACATTTAAGGAAGTTAATGACTTTTTTCTTTGTCTCTTCCTTGACTCCTGTGTCATTCAGCATAAGGCTGCTTAGTTTTCAGACCTTTGTGTGGTGATGAAAAGTTTGTAGGAGTTGAGTTCCACCTTTATTGCCTTGTTGTATAACAAGATACATGGTATAATTTCAATTCTTTTGATATTGTTGAGGTTTGATTTGTGTTTAGGGTATGATCTATTTTGGAGAATGTTTCATGGACTGATGCGAAGAATGTCTATTCCTTAGTTTGTGGATGATGTGTTCTATATATGTCTATTAAGCATAGTTGTTTTAGCACCATATTTAAGTCCCTTGTGCCTTTGTTTAGTTTCTACTTAGAGGATCTTTCTGGCTCTGTAAGGATAAAGTCCCCTGATATTATGGTGTTATAGGATACCATATTGTTCAGACAAGTTAAAGTATGTTTCCTAAATCTAGGAGCATTTAAGTTGGGTGCACAAATATTTAAAATTGAAATGTCTTTTTGTTTTATTTTTCCCTTCACCAATATGAAGTGTTCATCTTTGTCTTTTTTGACTTTAGTTGCTTTAAATTTGCTTGTATCTGAAAGTAAGATTTGACCCTTCCTTTTTTCTGATTTCCATTTTCCTCAAATATTGTTTTCCATCCCTTTGCCCTGAATTTCATTTTGTCCTTTGAGGCTAGGTGTGTTTCCTGAAAATAGAATATGAATAACTTGAGCTTCCCCCCCCCCAATCAACCAACTTGTGTCTCTTCAGTGGGGAATTCAAGCCATTAACATTTTTTGAGGGAAATGATAAGTGTGGTGGGGTTCTATTCATCCAATTTTATGAAAGTTTATTTCTTAGTTTTATCCTTTGAATGATTGTGGAAGCTAGGTTTTATTCTTTACTTTCTGGGTGTTCACTTTTCTGGTGAGATGGTCACTGTAGAGAATAGATCTAAGTGTTTCCTGTAGAGCTAGTCTTGTGTTGAATACCAATAAATTATTTCATTTCTGCGCCAATTTTAAAGCTTAGCTTAGCAGGATATAGAATTCTGGGCTGAAAAGTGTTTTGTTCAAGAAGGTACATGAGCATTCTCTTCTGGTTTAAAAATTTTCAGTTGAGAAATCCTTTGTCACCTTGATGAATCTGCCCCTGGCATTTGCCAAGGTCAATTGGCATTTACTCCTGGATGCTTGCATAATTTTCTCTTTTGTCTTGACTTTGTACATGTTCGTGACTGTGTCTTGGAGAAGTTCAGTTTGAATTGAGATGACCTGGTTTTCGATATCCCTCTGAAGGGAGTATGTTGGAATCTTTGGTGATACTTGGGAAATTTTCATTTATGATAGCTTCCAGTAGGGCTTCCATTCCTGTGGGGCCTTCTTCTTCCCCTTCTGGGTTACTTATAATTCATATGTTTGAATGTTTTGTGAAGTCCTTTAATTCTCTGAGTAAATGTTCTGCTTTCTCTCTTTTCTTTTCTGCCTCTTTAACTGCCTGTGTTATCTAAAGAGCTTTATCCTCTAACTCTGAGATTCTTTATACACCATGGCATAATCTGTTATTGATACTTTCAATTGCATATTTAAATTCCCTGATTTACTCCTTCAATTCTTTAAGCTCCACTATACCTTTTCTATACTATTATCTTTCGTCTCTTATTTGGTTCTCTTTTTGGATTTCCTTTTGGTTATTTTCCACTTTCTCAGCAATTTCCTTCATTGTTTTTACCATCCATATTTTAAATTCCCTTTCTGTCATTTCTATAATTTTTTTTATAGGTGGACTCCTCTGTAGAACTTACCTTATGACCCCTTAGGAATGTTACTCTATTCTGGTTTTTCATGTTGCCGGGATTTTTCTGTTGGTTCCTCCTCATGAGTGTTTCCTTCTTGTCTGCTTCCTTCCCCTACATTTTCCTTTCACTTCCCCCTTCTCTTAAATTGACTTTATCTCTATGTTTGGGTATTGAAGTGGCCTTTTGGTATAGGATCAAAAGGGAGAGAAGAGTAAAGACCAATAGGGAGAAAAGATAGAAAGAGAGAAAAGAAAAAGAAGAGAAGAGTAAAAAAAAAAAAGATTGACAAAAAGAGAGAAGAATAGAAAGAGTGAGATTGGAGTAATAGTGGTATTCAGGAGGGTTTTTTAACCCACACCCTCAATATCTGGCCTTTGAAAGGCTGGGATGTGTGAGTTCCTTGAGATCAGAAGACCCTTATTTCTTCTCCATGTTTTACTCTATTATTGATACTTCCTATTGCATCTTTAAATTACCTAATTGACTTCTTCAATTCCATAAGCTCCACTATATCTTTTCTATATTCTTCATGTATTATCAGCCTGAACAAAAATAAGACCCATCTCCACCAAATAGAGGAAAAAAAAAAAAAGCCAGTATGTCACAGTGGGGACTTACAAGTAGCATCCTTCCAAAGGCCAAAGCTAAAAGGACCCCCTAGAGCAGGGCATGAAGGCCTCCTTGAGCTAGACCAATAATGTGACACCCCAACCCAAGCCTTACAGTGATGCTCTGTCCCATAAATGGAATACAGATTTGCAAAGAATAAAACAGATCAGAAAAATAATAAATACTAAATGTATATAAAGAAAATTGAAAATAAAATTATATAAGAAGTTTAAAAAGGGGGGTTATATCACAGTTGCTATTTGAGAAATTTATGTGGGAAAGACAAGAAAAGTAGAAAAATCTTTATAAAAAGAGGGAGAAAATGCGAGAACAGGAAAAGAAAGAAAGAATAAAAGGGGTAGAAAAACCACAACATATATGGAGTCGTTATTATTAAAGAAAGAAAAAATGGAAAAATAAAAATACAACAAAACAATACAAATAGACAAAAAAATTAAGAGAAATAATTGGGGAAAAAAGAATAAAAAAACAGGAAAATTGTAGCAAAAATGGAGCCCTTATATTGAAGAAAAAAATAATGAAAAATTATAAATACAAAAAAAGAAAGAATTATCTAGGGGAAAATCAGAAATAAAAGTGAAAAGATGATCACATATTGCTGGGACAACAGGTGACATTCTGGTGTATGACATACTTATCACAATGCTGATATGGCTATATAAGATGGGGGCTGGAAGCCACTATCTTGCCAAGGAGACCTGGACCCATCTTCCTGATTTCCTTGTATTCAATCTTCTCAGAGTTGGTAGCCTGAAGCTCTTGTCAGCCTACTTAATAGACACATCTTGACCTTTCCAAACAGTGTCTCTTGGACACACAATGGCTTTCCCAGGAAAGCATGTTTCAAATCTCTCTACAGGTGGTTGCCCAGCTCAGCAGGTGCACCAGAACCAGGCTTACATTAGGACCCTGCAGGCTGTTTCTCCCAGGCAGCTCTTTCACAATGGGTGCACCTGGCCAGCAGCCAAATGAGAGAGCTTCGCTTTACTTGGTGGCTCACTCCCAGCCTCTGGGCACTGTTCACTTGCTCACCCAAGCTCTCCCCAGGTATCTCCAGCAATTTCCAAGCTAAAAAAAAAAAAAAAAAAAAAAGGCTGCAGTGCAATATTTCTCTGTCTGAAAACTTCCACCAAACCAGCCAGCCTCTGCTGGCATGCAAGATGCCTTTGCTAGTTCTCTACTGCTCCTGACCTCTTCATTGCCTCCTGAAGTCTCCTGCTGCTTCTTTGTGCCCCTAGAGTGATGATTTTGGGCAGGGCCCCCCAGACAGAGGTGGCAGGAGTCTTCCTGCCCTGATCTCACCACAGGTGGCTGCAAAGAAGTTGTCTCTAGTCTGGCATCTTGCTCCACCACCCCAGATTGCTTTTAAATGTTACACCAGCCCTGTTATTCTACAATAAGAGAACTTTGTCAGGCCCTGGGGCTGATGCCTATAGCACTTAGGGAAGCCAAAGCAAGACAGTTTCTTGATATCAGGAGTTTAAGAACAGCCTGGGCAACATAGCAAGACCCTCTCTCTAAAAGAATTTCAAAAATAGCTGAGTATGGTGGCAGGCACCTGTAGTCCCAACTATTTGAGAGGCTGAGGCTAGAGAGTTGCTTGAGGCCAAGGGTTCTAGTCTCTAGTGAGCTATAATCACACCACTGCAGTCCAGCCTGGGTAACAGAGTAAGAAATTTTCTATAAAATAAAATACAATAAAATAAACCAACTTAGTCATGATATATTCATGATAGATTATCCTTTATATATTACTGAATGCTTGCTAATATTTTCATTACAACTTCACATATGAGTTTATGAATAAAATAGATGCATTCTTGTGTCTTTTGGGAATCATATATGTGCATTTCTGTTGAGTATACTCATATATCTATGAGTATATTGGTATACGTTCAATATCTTTAGATATTGCCAACAGTTTTCCAAAGCAATTAGCACTATATCTCCTCCACCAGCCAAATGCGAGTATTTCTGTTGCTTCTCATTCCACCAACTCTGTCAGCCTACTCCCTTGAATTTATTGAGGTATAATTGACAAAAAAGAATTGTTATATATTTAAAATGTAAGCTTGAAGCTTTGATATAAATATACACTGTGCACCATAGAATTAAAGATGGCGGCCGCGTAACAGCTTCCCTGCAACTGGGCACGGCGAGTCTGGAGAGACAAGACTCCAGGAATCTCTGGCTGGTGGGATCTGCCTATACTCATCCCTTTGAAAATTCAGGGAGCCAGCAAGGGAATTCTGGACCCAAGAGGAGGACAAAAACAGTGGAAAACTGGCAAGTGGTTGCATGTGTTCGATTGACCTAATCACACCAGCAACCATAAGTATGAGCAGCAGTGAGACTGCAAACCAGAAAGGCCTTACCTGTGAACTGTTTTGGTATTCTTGGACTTGGCAATCAGTTGAACTGCCTTGGGGAGAGCTTGAGCAGGAGTGTGGAGAACTTTGGGCATTCTCTGGGGCCCCAGAATGAGCCACTAAGGTGAGTGCAGTAAGCCATTGTGAAAGAACTGCCCCAGCAAGCCCTGCCCACAGGGTCCCAGAGCAAGAATCGGGCACAACAAAGTAACCTAGTGACTGAGCAGCCTAAAGGCGGGGACAGAGTTGCCTTACAGCCTTAATCTTTAGAAGCAGAGTGAGATGGTTTTGGCACACTGGAGCCTTGGGCTGTTACCCTGGGTAGAGTGTAGTGACATCACATCTATAGCAACCTCAAACTCCTGAGTGTGACACCGCCCAGAAATCCATAAGAGCTGTGCAGTGACCCCTGAACGATGACCTGCACCCACCGGGCCTCCGCATTGCCTGACCAGGAACTGTGGGAGCCACGCAACCCTGCATCCTCCCTACTGTGTCCTCCTAGTCTCCATACTAGCCCATTCATCTGGCCAGGGACTCTGGTAGCTGCATGCCCTCTAGAGCCCGCCCTACCTCTGCACCGAGCCCTTCTCCTGGCCAGAGACTGCTGGAGCCTTGGGTTCTCTGGGCCAAAGTCACTGGGCGCCAGCCACTCCCAGAACCGTGCGCACCAACCTCAGCCCTGTTGCTGGATCCAGGCATGTCACACACCGGAGCTGCTTC
>CAUYPK010050522.1:0-71400 GCA_963574355.1 Loris lydekkerianus
GGCCTTGGTGTGTGCCACACCTTCTGGGGGCAAGACATGATTGCAAGAGGGACTTTACCTAAAAAATGCAATCAGTGTAACCTGGTTTATTGTACCCTCAATGAATCCCCAACAATAAACTAAAAAAAAAAAAAAAAAAAAAGGCAGCTGGACCAAGATCCTCCATCTTCAGGCCTTTCTCTCCCTCTGCTCTTATCCCTCCCTACATATCCACGCTCCAATACCCCTGCCCTACATCTTCCTCCCTATCTTTCTTCCTCAAAAGATTTTCTTGAGCTCCTACTGCCCCTCACCCCAGCGTTGACCCTGCTCAGGCTCGGAACTGCCGCACCCCTAGGCTGCAAATCTCCCAGCTCTGGGCACCTGGTGCCTGGGCTGCAGCAGGCGGGCTGAGCTCACATGCCCAGCAGCCACGCCTCCCCTTGCTCCTAGAGCAGGGCAAAGAACCCCGGGGCTACAGACCCCACGGCTTTTGCCAAGCCATACATACTCCCTAGGCCTACCCTACACAAGCACCAGGCTGGCAGGGCTAGGCAGCCCAGCTCAAAGATCAGGCAACTGCCTCGCTGCCTCCTCTCCCCCACTTTTCAGGGACTTCTCTCTACCCCTGCGTCCCCCCCCCCCAGGCTTCATCCTCACCCTCTGGCTTCCTCTCAGACTCTCTCCCTAACTACTCTCTCTGCTCTCCCGCATACCACCCCCCACAAGATATTTCAGAGGTCAAAAGTCATAGTAAATTTCTCAAAAATCCAGCCCTTTTTCCAGTCTGAAACTTTTTCAACTCTTTACTAATTTAAATCTTAATACCATAGAGAAACGAAATACTTCATCTCCCAGTCAAACCCATTTCTCAGGTGACCCTAACATGCAACATAAACTCCAAAATTAAAAAAAAAAAAACAAAAAAAACCCTCAGGCTCCATAAATGGAGGTTGTAGACCTGGCCTTCGAGGTCTTTTAATAGAGATGGAGAGAGGATAAAGAACAAGAGAAAAGGGGACTGACGGCAGCCCCAAAAGCAGAGAAGTTTTTTTAAATACTGGCTGCCACTTTTATTTATTTATTTTTACTTTTGTAGAGACAGAGTCTCACTTTATCGCCGTCAGTAGAGTGCGATAGAGTCACAGCAACTTCTAACTCCTAGGCTTAAGCGGGTCTCTTGTCTCAGCCGCCCCAGTAGCTGGGACTACAGGCGCCTGCCACGACGCTGGGCTCTGGCTGCCACTTTTAAGTCTTCTTCAGAGATAGTTACTCAAAAGGCCTGGTAAGAAGACCCCGTCCTGCTAGGAAACAGAAATCCTGCCTCCACTATGACTCTATGTTCCTAAAGTCAAGTTCCTTAGAAAGCTTCGTCCACTGGGACCCCAGAACTGTGTCCTGTCTACAAAACAGAAAGACAATGGAAGTGAGAATGCACCCTCCTTAGAACATTCACATTCTGAAACCCGTGGTCCTCTAAGTCCACAAAAACTGCTTCCATCTGACCAATAAGTCAGACTTCAAAATGAACTCAACTTCATCACACTGGCATGGCCTTAAGTAACTCAATCTCTGACAAAAGTAAGGAAATTAGTTCTAGTGAATACTAGCACCACATCCTCTAGTATTCCTAAATTTTAAAGACCTCTATTTCTCTCTCCTATCTCCATCATTAAAATAAAAAAAGAAGCCAAACAACAATGACAACTACAGCAACAACAAAATAGCCAGGTGTTGTGGTGGGTACCTGTAGTCCCAGCTACTTGGGGGGCTGAGGCAAGAGAATTGCTAAGCCCAAGAATTTGAGGTTGCTGTGAGCTGTGACGCCATGGCACTCTACCGAGGGGGACATAATAAAACTCTATATCAATAAATAAACAAACAAACAAATAAATAATAAAATACAGCTCCCTTTATATGTTCCATAGTTTCTCAGTTCTCTAGAAGTTATCTTGCTCATTCTTTTATTACTTTCCAGTTGCTCTCCCCCTCTCCCAATGCCATCTTAGAGGCTTTGCTCTAACTACTGCAGAGGGAAGGGGGCCTTTATACTTTTTTACAGGACACCTGCTGTTTCTACACCCACAGTTCTGGTCTAGTCCAAGAAGGCATCACCTGGCTCTGGGCATAAGCTACACACCTATATTCTCAGAATGAGAGAGCCTGGTTCAACAGCCTGTGGGGACCCTAGATTTCACCCCTCTTAGACCCCCTCACTACCCTCTTCCTGTTATCAACCATTGCCCCTGTGTTACACAGTTCCTGTTTTCTTTTATTCAAGACGAGATAAAAAAAGGCGTCATCAAGTTACAACCCAATTTTTACTACTCCCCCAACCAACTCCCAGTGTACCCCAAACCACACAGGCCTACCAACACCCAACTCATCCCACTGAGGATAACTACTACCCTAGCCAACCAGAAGCAGTTTCTAAAGTCAGACCATCAACCCCAGCATCCCTTTTAACAAGATTTGGGAATTGTGGGGGGCCTAAAGCAGCCACACGCAAACCCTCCCTTCCCTCCTCCTCCTCTCCTCCTAAAACAAAGACAAAAAGGATCTGGCTAGCCCCTTCCCTAGAAGTTCAGGCCCAAAAGACCCTACCTGAAAGACCCTACTCTGACAGGCAATCTGTGGAATGTGCCCACCCCCCACAATTCCACATAAAAGTGATCTCTAACTGCCCACCCCCACACCAGCATAGACACCAGGAGGTCATTGGGCTCAAACAGTACTAGTTTGATAACAATACTACTTATAACACATACATGGCACTTATGTGTCAGCACCATTCTAAGCGTCGCTTTGAATGTATTAAACTCACTTATTTCTCACAATAACCCTATGAGAGCACTATTTTTCATCCTTCTTGTATCAATGAAGAAAATGAAGCAGAGAAAGTTAATAACTTTCCAAGATCATGCAGTTAGTAAGCAACAGAGATCTGAATCCAGGCAATTTGGTTCCAAAGGTCTAGAAAATTATGTTATGCACTGAAACAGAACACAAAGAGCATGCAATTTTCCTTCCCTACGGGTGATTACTGATAAAGTCAAATGGCAGGACCTGCCCAAATAGAACCATCCCATCCAGGAAGAAATGAGTCATAAATGTCCCACCGAGGAAGCAGTGAACGCACCAATCCCTACCCCTCTGACCCTTTAAATTTTCATCCACCTTAACCCATGTGCTGACTTCCTTCTCAGACTGTTTACTTGCATCTGATGGAAATAAAGACTGTGTTGCCCACACAGAAACTGGACTCTGATTTTCTTTCATTCACACTTAGGAATAATCTTTTATTTTTTATCTTTGACCTCTCAAGTGCCTCCAGGGCTCCTGTCTGCTATTGGTGGGGCCTGTACGTACCTTGGAGGCACTTACCTTGGGCTGTGATCACTCAGGAGCAGGCTGGGGCATACTACTTGGAGCAGGTTACTGTCAATGTGACACTCTTTGTACTACAGAGCAGTGTGACACCCGTGGAAACCATGTTGCATGTAAATGAAGGGTGTGCTTATAGTTTCTCTGACACTCACATACCCTTGACTAACCAAGATTCAAAGCATTTTATTTTATTTATTTATTTATTTATTTATTTATTTATTTATTTATTTTAAACAAAGTCTCATTTTATCACCCTCAGAAGAGTGCCGTGGCATCACACAGCTCACAGCAACCTCCAGTTCCTGGGCTTACGCGATTCTCTTGCCTCAGCCTCCCAAGTAGCTGGGACTACAGGTGCCTGCCACAATGCCTGGCTATTTTTTTGTTGCAGTTCGCGGGGGCTGGGTTTGAACTTGCCATCCTCGATATATGGGACCGGTACCCTACTCACTGAGCCACAGGCACCGCCCTCAAAGCATTTTATTAACCTCTCTTGTTCTGGGGAAATGTACCTCAGGCAGATCAGAAAGAACTTAACAGGGCTGTTAAGGGCTGTTACACCTGGGAACTTGATCTTTGATTCTTATCTCACAGTAGGCTTGGAAGATGGAAGAGTTTTGTTCTAGTTTCTTGTACTTGGTGAACAGATAGGCAGCGAGGAGTGGTACAAAAAGGGTATAAAAACATGTAAGACATGACTTTGAAAACACAGAAAATAAATAAAAATCACCTCTTTAAAACCACGCTTAGACACTAACCACCCTTAGAAACTAACAATGAAGTGCAAGGTGAGAATTTGGATAAGGGCCTAGTTAAAAATATGACACAGGCTCAGCTAAAAATAATGATAGTAATTAGCCAGTGTCCCCCTATCTGCTGCTCTTGAGTCACATAGCTGATGGTCATAAAGATTCCTAACTTTCTCCATCGATAACATCACCTTTTGAAACCTAGGGGTGGTTTTTGGGATAGCTTCCAGGTCCTGCATTCCAGTGGATTGTCTCAACCCATCCAAACTAAAGAACAGACTCAACTGGTCTTGGAACCCCCAACCACGAACCTCGTCTTGTGTTCCAGTGGATTGTCTGACCCATCCAGGCTGGCAGCTGAGGGAGTGATGGTTCCTCCCTGAACCCAGCCAGTTAGCAAATTGCCTGACCCTCTGCCCACCAAACTGTCTTTAAAAACTCTTGTCTCTCAAATTCTCGGGGAGGCAGATTTGAGAAAGTCCCCTTGTCTCCCCACTTAATGCTGTGTGGCATAAACTCTTTCCTGGCCATAAACCCAACAGAGGGCAATGGACATGTTTAGGCAAAAACACCTTACCATTAGGTGAAATATTGTTAGGAGACAGGATATTTTCCATAGTGCCAAAGTATCAGCCCCCAGATTATTTACAAACTGCAAAAGGGAAAATGGACATTTACAAAATATATTTTTTTACACATCTTGGCCACCTCTTTATAAAATTTTGTAATGAATATTTTGTAAATAATGATCCATTTAGCTACAATTTCCCATTTTTTCCTATATATGACAACCTCTGGGACATCCTGTACAGAGATGGGGCAATGTCTCAGTCCGTTTTACATTGCTATAAAGGAATACCTGAGACTGGATAATTTATAAAGAAAAAAGTTATTTGGCTCATGATCTGTGGATTGGAAAATTGTGCGACTGGTGAAAGCTTCAGGCTGCTTCCACTCATGGTGGAAGGTGAAGGGGAAGCAGCGTGCAGAGATCACAATGAAGAGAGAAGAAGCAAGAGAGAGAAGGGAGCTGTCAGGCTCTTTTTAATCACCAGCTCTCTCGGGGACTGATAGAGCAAGAATGAACACAGATACGTCCCCACTCAGGAGAGGGAATGAATCTATTCATGAGGGTCCACCCCCATGACCCTAACACTTCCCCTGAGGCCCCACCTCCAACATTAGGATCAAATTTCAACATGAGGTTTGAGGAAGCAAACATCTAAATTATAGCTGGCAGCCACTGTACTAAGTCTTCAAACTTGGCCACACAAATAGTAGGAAAACTAGATGTGATACACAGGGAAGCAAACAACATCACCTCAAAGTATCTCCAAATGTTTAATTTGAATATTCCAGGAAAGCTAGAGGATAGAGGAATAAGATAACACCATAAGGAACCAATCAGACAAATCCAGATTGTTGGCCTTTGTTTTAATAGAAGTGGCCTTTCAAAATATCTTTTCAAAGAGTCAGAACCATGAAAAATAAGTGGAGTGACTCTTCTATGGTAAGAGAGTAAAGAAAGGTGACACCAGCAAAATGATGGCATAGGCTTCTCTTAGTTCTAGTCTTCCACCTAAGAAAAACTTAATAAAAGCAGTTCTGGCTAGGCTCCGTACCTGTAACACAGTGGTTACGGCACCACCCACATACAAGGAGGCTGGCAGGTTTGAAACTGGCCTGGGCCAGCTAAACAATGACAACTACAACAAAAAAATAGCAGGGCGCTGTGGCAGGCACCTGTAGTCCCAGCTACTTGGGAAGCTGAGAAAAGAGAATCGCTTAAGCCCAAGAGTTTGAGGTTGCTGTGAGGTGTGATGCCACAGCACTCTACCAAAGGGGACATAGTGAGACTCTCTGTCTCAACAACAACAAAAAAAGCAGTTGTGGTTAGAACCAAAGAACCTGTTAGAATGGCTATAATGAGAAAAAGAAAGCATTGGTGTCGATGTGGACAAATTAGAATCCTCATATGTTGCTGGTGGGAATGTAAAATGGTGCAACTACTGTGGAAATGGTTTGTCAGTTTCTCCAAAACTTATTTCTAGAAGTACAATGTGACTCAGTGATTCTACTCTTAGATAAATACAAAAAGAATCGAAAACAGAGATTCAAACCAGTATTTGTACATCCACATTCGCTACAGCATTATTAACAATAACCAAATGATAGAAACAACTCAAATGTCCATCGATGAATAGGTAAACAAATTGTGGTTTATACACACAATGGAATATTATTCAATTATAAAAAGAAATGTTTTGGTACACACTATAACATGTATGAATCTTGAAAACATTATGCCAAATGAGAAAAGCCAGATACAAAAGGACATCGTGTAATTCCACTTATATGATATGAAATATTTAAAATAGGCAAACTCATAGAGACAGAAATGAGATAAGGATTAGGGCAAGGAAAGAATAAGGAGTTATTACTTGATGAAATGAGAATTTGGGGGGTATTAAAAAAGTTTTGCAGTTCAGCGCCTGTAGCTCAGCTGCTAGGGCACCAGCCACAAACACCCAAGCTGGCAGGTTCGAATCCAGCCTGGGCCTGCCAAACAACAATGACAACTATAACCAAAAAACAGCCAGGCATTGTGGCAGATGCCTATAGTCCCAGCTATTTGGGAGGCTGAGGCAAAAGAATCCCTAATCATCAGAGAAATGCAAATCAAAACCACCCTGAGGTATCACCTAACCCCAGTGAGAACAGCCCATATCACAAAGTCCCAAAGCGGCAGATTCTGGTGTGGATATGGAGAGAAGGGAACACTTTTATACTGTTGGTGGGACTGCAAACTAATAAAGCCAATTTGGGAAGAAGTATGGAGAATCCTCAAAGAACTAAAAATAGACCTTCCATTTGATCCTGCAATCCCAATATTAGGCATCTACCCAAAAGAAAAAAAAAATCATTTTGTACTAGAATGTTTATCACAGCTCAATTTACAATCACCAAGATGTGGAAATAACCTAATGCGCATCAACCCAGGAATGGATTAACAAACTGTGGCATATGTATACATGGACTACTGTTCTGCCATAAAAATGGAGACTTTACATCTTGTATTACCCTGGATGGAGTCGAAACATATTCTTCTTAGTAAAGTATCACAAGAATGGAAAAGCAAGTATCCAATGTATTTGATATTCCTATGAAGCCGGTAGACAATCTAATACACCCCAACATAAGAGAAAAAAATCAATTCAAGTTGGGGAGAGGGGGAAAGAGAGAGAGGAGGACAGGGGAGAGGGAAGGGGATCGGTGTGCTCCCACTTAATGGGCACCACGTAAGGGTGTATGGCACACCTCTTGGGTGCAGTATACAACTACAAGAGAAACTCTATTGAACAAATTTAAACATTGTAACCTAGTTGTTTGTACCCTTGCATTAATCTGAAAAAATAAAGTAAAAAAAAATAAATAAAAGAGTTTTGCGCTTGGCTCCTGTAGCTCGGTGGCTAGGGCACCGGCCACATACACCAGTGCTGGCAGGTTCGAACCCAGCCCGGGCCACCAAACAACAATGACAACTACAACAAAAAAATAGCCAGGTGATTTGGCAGGCACCTGTAGTCCCAGCTACTTGGGAGGCTGAAGCAAGAGTTAAGCCCAAGAGTTGGAGATTGCTGGGAGCTGTGACGCCACAGCATTTTACTGAGGGTGACATAGTGAGATTCTGTCTCAAAATAAATAAATAAATAAAAGAGTTTTGGACATATATAGTGGTGATGTTACACAACATTGTGACACTGAACTGTTCACTTGAAAATTTTTTAAATGGAGGGTAAAAGGTGGACCACATCTATGGAGCATATGGCAATGGTACAAGTGAAATCTGTCAAGTGTAGAACATAGATGTTTTGGTACAATAATCAAGTAAATGTTTACAAGGGTACATGTGAAACTTAGTAAATGTGAATATAAATGTCTTAACACAATAGCTAAGAAAATGCCAGGAAGGCTATGTTAACCAGTGTGATGAAAATATGTCAAACGGTCTAGAAAACCAGTATATGGTGCCCCATGATCACAATGTACACAGCTATGATTTAATAAAGAAAAAAAAACAATAATCAAGTAAATGCGGTGAAAGCTATTTTGATTGGTTTGATCTAACCACGTCAGATTGTATATAAAAAAAAATCAGCACATTATACCCCACATATGCATGAATGTATTCATGATCTATGTGTTTTTGACTCAATAAAAAAAGTAATAAAAAGAAAATTATTACAATGGCAAACTTTGTTACATATATTACAATAAAAAGTAAAAAATTAAAGGTTTGTTAAGCATTTAATAATCAATACATTATTTCATTTTTCAGAAAAGAGAGAGTAAAGACATATAATGACCAAATGTAATATCTTTGACTGGCTCTTGCTTTTGAAATAAGAAGCCTAGAAGATATTCTTAGGATAAGAGAGGTAAATTAAATAGGGGTAGGATGGACATCTGATGTTCTCATGAAATTGTTATTGTTCTTAGGTGTAATAATGGTGCTGTGATTATATACGAAAATATCTATTTTTAGGATATGAATGCTGTGATGTTTAGGGGTGAAGTGTTGTAATGTCCATAACTTACAAATCAGTGTGGATGAGTATGTATGTGTCTGTGCATGCCCTGGTGCCCACATATGTGTAGAAAGAGTGAGGGAAAGAAAGCTATTAACAATTGTCAAATCTAGGTGTAGGGCATAGAGGTGTTCATCTTACTATTTTGTTTTTTTTTTTTTTTTTGTATCTATAAACATTTTCATAATATAATAAAAGTTACAAACAAAAATACAGTAACATTTTAAAAGTCTAACCACTCTACCTCCCAGAAATACGCCTATTAACACGCTGATTTAAATCCTTTTATCCTTTTCCCCCCTATCCATAAGAAAAGAATATCCTTTTGAAATAACATGGGATCAAATATATTGGTATCTGTTTCATCACTGAAGTAATTCAACAAATGTTTGTTTATAGGCCTAGTACAAAAGTGGATATTAAACGATCTCTTTGAGTTTTTCCTGAATGCACCATGAGACTTCAATGTGCCTCATTTTTCATCAACTATAGTTTTAAATACATGAAAAAACAACTTTTAGCAACTGCGCTGTAATTTAGGGGCATCCTCATCATGAAGTCATTCAGTTAAATTTAATAAAGCTGTTGTTGGCATTTTCTTTTTTGCTGTTCATTCATTTGACAAATATTTGCTATCTACACTGTGCAATACAGGTGCTGTGGCTACAGAAGTGTGCAAAACACCAACCATCTGCCCCTTTGAAGGTCACTGTGGCCCAGAATCTTAACTGCGTTGCCGCCCTGATCCAAAGGGCTTCCTGGAAGTGATATTTAAATTGAGACGTGGAGGATGAAATGGAGTTAGTCACACCTAACGTAACTCTGGAAAGGAACGTGGTCAGTGACCTTAGACAAGTTGCTTAACCTCTCTGTGCCTCAGAGATAACAAGACTTAACGGACATAGGGCTTACTTAGATCCACGTCTAGCACAGTAACAGCTAGATTTATTTATACCACTTATGGCTTGTTGGTATTTTAAAAGAGCCACACTGTGCTAGGGTTAATGCAAGGGTCACAGCGAGAAACGAGACATTCCACTATCTGCCCTAGATAATCCACCACCCTCAACTTTTTTTGGTACTAAAATCCACACCTCTCTTCCAAACATAAACTATAGAAAACGTTAGTTTCCTTAAAATATTTATACTTTTTGTTCTTCCTTAGTTTTGCCACCTCCACCTGAAATGAGGCATTTCCCTGAAGGCCCCTTCTGTTATTTAGGAGGCTATCACGGCCGGGGACGCAGAACCCAGATAACGAAGGCTTAGAAACGTCAGCCAAGTCAGATCCAATCCCCTGGAACCCTCGCCGGCTAATCGCACCCGCCAATACGTCCCGCTCTGATTGGCTCAGCCTCCAGCTCGCCGGCATCCCTGCATCCAATCGGTGTAGTGCTTATTGAGAGGCGGCAGCAACCGACGTACACAAGAGGCTTGAGAGTCCTGTGGAGAGAGTGGGTGGTCAGGCCATGAACTTGGGGTAAGCTGGCGCGAGGGAGGTGGTCGTAGTGGAGAGGCGGGTATGCCCCTTAGAGTTTTTCGAATGGAACCTTCTGTGCCCTCGACCCAGCCGCAGAGCCAGGTTCCCCGAAGTAGAGGCGTAGGGAAGGGGCGGCCCATAGCAACGCCGCAGACCTCATTTTTCACTTCGCATTAAATTTGTGAACCCCTTTTGGTCCTCTTACCGCGGGATCGGACGAGAAGAGAGGCGTGAAAGAAAGGAGAGAAAGAGCGGGGGCAGATAGAGAAGGCTTAGCGGTTTCCAGGGGTTCTTCGCCACCCTGTCTGGTAGCCTTGCAGAATGTTGGAGCGCCCAGATGAACCCGGGTTTCTCCAGGAATCTGTGTGTTAACAGTGCCTAACACCGAATAGCGCTTATTAAGTAGTGGTTGGATGAATGAAAAGTGCTGTTGCGTGGTCTTCATCACTTTGAAGTTTGTTAGTTTAAGAAGACGAAAAGCCACCAAACTCAGACTTAACTGCGCATCGTTCAGTAAATGTTGTTTTAGAATCTGGGGATATAGAAGTAAAGAAGATAGTGTGGCCTTCATAGAGTTTACAGCACAGTGCGAAACAGAGATACTTTGCAATTTCATTCAAGGTCTTTTTTTCTTCCGGTAAAGTTTCACCTGAGTGAAACATGACCAGTTCACTACCCTGCAATAGGGAAACCCTTAAAAAGATGTATTCTTTCTATTGTTTTAGCTTTGTGACTGAGGAACTGAAATTTGATATCCCCCACTAAGCAAGATTAGCGATTTTGCTTTCTTTATCAGATCGTTTTCCATCCTTTCTCCCTTAACTGGATTTAATTTTATCTTTTGGACTTTTGTCCCGGTTGAATGTGTAATGTGTATTGACGTGCCCCTTTCCCCCTTATAAAATAGCGAATTACTGTATGGACTTTCATTTTTGTTTTCTGCAAAGTTTTTATTTAGGACTTTAATACAGATGTTCAAGCTTTGTTAGCAGTGTCTACTGGTACTTTATGCCCTTGCTTTTGGCATGCACGTATGAAACATAGAAACTGAAGTTTTTGTAGATTTGTAGTTGTAGCAGAAGTGACACTGAATGTGAATATGTGTTATTAAAACATTTAATATTTGAAACTTTATGCTCAAGCACCTTGGTGGCTTTATTATAGTCATTTGCAGATGCTCCAGCCCTCTGTAAACGTATTAGTTATGAATTCGTTATGAAATCCGTAAGTGGTGGTTAGATTTGTCTTGCTCCTGTAACTTAGCTGAAGGGTTTGTGAACAATTATTTTTTTCAGTTTAGAGTTAAATGATAGTATGTTCACTAGATTAATTTATTGTTTATCAAGAACAAAAATAAGGTTTCATGTTAAATTCTTGCTTTATTGAAAAGTTTCAAGGAAAATTTTCTTCCTGTAGGTGTTAATTTTATCTTGGTTTGAAAATTTTCATTTAAAAGACTAGTTTGGTAAGTACAAGAATCCTGTGTAAATTCAAAGGAACGGATTTGCTTTCAAGGCTCAAATGAACATTTCTGGCTATTTAAAATGTTGTTAGTTAAAAATGACATACAACATGCAACTTTTTTCTTTTTTTTAATATTGCAGAGATGGTTTAAAGCTTGAAACTGAATTACTGGATGGAAAAACCAAGCTAATATTGTCTCCATATGGTATGCTGTGTTACTAGAAATCTAAAAAGTTGACTTAAAATTCATATGTAAAATTTATATTAGTTTAATAGACTTTTTGCTTGAAATAGAGTGATATTTAAGTAATACATTGAAAAACATCTTTTCCTTAAACTTACTTTTAGCCAGAGGAAATCAGATTCATCATTGCTTACTACTATCAGCTTCATAACATTTGATGTTTCAGTGTATTTTGTGTGGAATGTATCTGTTCATTATAAATGTATATAGCAAATATCCTTATTGCCTTATGAATAATACAGGTTAAGTTTAGTAATTATGTTCTTTGAAAGGATGTATTTGAGAAAATTTATAGTAAAAGCACAGTGAAATGCTATTAGTTTTCAGTATTAGTTTTAGAACTCGCTATACTTTGGTAGTTTTCTTCACATTATTATTATTATTTTCTTATCTCTTTGAAGTTTTACCTTGGAAAGAAATAAAAATGAAATAGACATAAATACTGGAACCACACTGTAAAAGTCAAAAAACTCAAGCAAGATCTAAAGTTAATGCTTTTAGGGATAATATTGCTATCTTAACATCTTAAAACAATACTAATTAAAATTTTCTTTCATGAATGCCTTAGTATGTTTTTGGTTGATAGTTTAGTAATTTCTTCTTTCTTTTGTAGAACATAAATCAAAAATTTCTGTGAAGGTAAGCCAAATGACTTTGACCTGACCTGTTTTTAAATGTAAAATGCTCTTTACAATGAAAATAATTCTGGGAAATGTCATTCTAAGGGGTTTGGAATGATGGTGAGAAGTTATTGTTTCCTTGCTTTCAGGCTGGTCCTTTCACAGAAATGGAATTATAATTTTCGGTTTAAAAAGCCATATAGAACTCTTTCCTCTGAATCAGTGCTGTCCAGTAAAGCTTTTTGGGTCAATGGAGGTGTTTTAAAATCAATACTGCCCAATATTTTGAGCACATAAAATGTGGCTAATGTGACTGAGGAACTGAATTTCTAATTTCATTTAATGTTCATTTTAAATTTAATAGCTGCTGGACAGTGCCACTCCAGAGATCTTTAAAAGTAGATTAATTAATTTAATAGCTTAAAGCAAAATTTTTTTTCTTTTCATATTCAAATTCCATTTGCCCACACCAAAAGGTAAGTTTGCTTCACAAATTCTAATGTGCATTTAGCTTTCTCCTTTAAAAGATGGCACTTGAGCTGAATGGTACTTTTCCTTTTAAATTAATTTTTCTTTGTCAGGAATACATTGTGTCTTTTTCTACAAAATAACATTACTATAAAACTTTTTTTTTATATTGCTGCCTCTTACCTGTTTCTTTTTTAGTTTTTAGATTAATATTAGCAGGAATTTCTCCTTTCCTCTTCTATAACTTAGTGTAGCCCCTTTTTCTTATTATCATTGCAATATCCTAAAGTCTTTGTGGATAGAACTCAGTTTGGATGATGTAGCACTTTACTCTTAAACTCTGAGCCCTTTGTACTTTATTATTTCTCCCAGGTTTAATCAAGGTAAAAAAAAGTTGCTTGAGTACCCAGAATGTTAATAAATAGGTGGTGCTGATCAGAGCAATTCCACAAGCTACTTATAAAAATTATTTCTTTGTATGTACATAGTTTATAGTTATATATGTTCTCCCTTATTCAGAGAATATAGTTATATATGTTCTCCCTTATTCAGAGAATACAGATTGTATATTTTTCTTAGCCCTTTCCTATTAAAATATTACAACTAAGTGCTGTCATTTGAGTTACATTAATGAATAGTGCCCTTTTCCAAAAAGCCCTTGATTGAAAAACTACTTGTAATGGTTGATTTCTGTCTTCTGCAGGCCTCTGTCCTCTTGCACATGTTCCCTCTTCCTTTTGCTAGCCTTAATGGATTTGCTGTAGAAGCCACATTTGTGAAGACATTTCGCTGTCTTTTTAACCAACTTAGAACATCTGGAAATCCCATTATAGACCTATAATAAACTTTGCATTACAAAATTCTATCAACTGTCTAGGGATATTTTATCCTAGGATTTTTTTCCCCCAGAGGAACTAACATGTAGATGATGTTAGCCTTAAATTGGGTTCATCTCTATTGCATTTGGGACTCCAAAATACTGGTGCAACCTAAGTCTCCCTTCTATATTAATTATTTTCAAGGACCTTCTCTTCGTATATTTATAGGGGTTGCACACATCCTCCTCATTCCTTTTTTGCCCTTCATCGAAGATAAAACACCAAATCAGTAGTACTTTTTTGTTATAGTCGTTATTAAAAATCTCCCAAATCCCCCTGTTATGCAGTTATATACTGACTTCTCTTTCATGTAAGTTATTTATGAACTCTCTCTATGTAATGCCTTTTTTCTTTCTTCTAGGGTAAGTTTCTGAGTGATTGCAACACCTACAGTTTTCTTTTTTCTCCATTTCCCACTGGTTGAATTACTGTCATCTCCACAATGTGTTCTTTAAACACAGCTGAACTATATCATATGTTCATTAGGTTTAACGTGTGTGGTCAGAGTGTTTCTTTTCCGAAGCGTATCAAAATCTGCATTTTTCTTTAATTTGCTGTAATGATATAAAGATGATTATCAGTCTAATTTCTTAGGCTTATAGGAAAAAAATAAATGAATCAGTATTCTCAGTAATTTATAAAAAATAATGGATTCTAAAACTCATACTTAAAATAGTCTCAAAAATTAGTTGAAATTTAAAACATTAAAAGTTTTTCATGGGTATTTATACATATGAGAACCAATGACATAGTGAAGGATATATGTAATATTAGTGGTAGGTAGCACATTTTATATTTTAAAATGTTACTTTTATTTGATGCCTTCTGACCTTGAGATTCTGGCTATATAAATTGGGAAGTAAGCCATTATTAAACAAATGCATTGAACATTGTCTCTATAATACTATGGAAAATACTGGTAAAGTTAAAACTAGGTAAAAGAACAACATGCTGTATAAAAATGTTTTATGACATGAAGGCCCTGTTTGATCTATTAGTTTTCATGTAATCCAGTAAATACCGTATATACTCGAGTATAAGCTGAGTTTTTTTGGCACAAAATTTGTGCCGAGTTCGGGTTTTTTGGCACAAATTTTGTGCCGGAAAAAACTCAGCTTATACTTGAGTATATAGGTACTTGGGAAATTATTTGGGCAAGTTGCTTTTTCTTATTTAGTAACCTGAACACGATTGAATCTTTATTCTTGCAGTTTATAATTTTTTGCTGCCTCCATTCATTCTTCCTCTGGCTTTAAACTCTCTGTTTTCTAGAATTGGGGTATCTTGGTCAGGTAAATTGTATAGTACAGATAGAATAAAACAAGTGCTGCGGTATGGTAATAAAAAGGAGAAAATATTGGAAAGAACAGCTTTTTCTGGTTTGAGAAGACCAGGGCATTATTCATAAATGAGGTGACATTTTATTTTATTAATTTACATATTTATTTTAGAGATAAAAGAGTTAACAAGATGACAGTTTAATTAGAATTTAAAAGATGAGGAAGATTGGGGGCGCCTGTGCTCAGTGGGTAGGGCGCCAGCCCCATATAGTGAGGGTGGTTGGTTTCAACCTGGCACTGGCTAAACTGCAACAAAAAACAGCCGGGCATTGTGGCAGGCGCCTGTAACTACTTGGGAGGCTGAGGCAAGAGAATTGCCTAAGCCCAGGAGTTGGAGGTTTCTGTGAGCTATGACATCACGGCACTCTACCAAGGGTGATAAAGTGAGACTCTGTCTCTTAAAAAAAAACAAAGATGAGGAAGATATCAAAGAAGTAGGGAAGTGTATTTCAAGCATAGATAAAATAGCAGAAGATAAAAAGCATAAATTGAATTTGGGGAATATTGTGTACCTCAGGAAAGCTTAAGGGGAATACTATCATTAAGAGTTTGAATGTATGCTCACAGGCTTTGAACTTCTTTGCATGTAGGGAACAAAGGATTTTTGAAAAAAAGACTAGATAGGATCTAATTTATGTTTTTATGAGAGGGCCTTGGACAGCTCTGTGAAGGATGGGTTATCATAACAGGGAGACCAATTAAGTGCAAGTTATAGTGTCCAGAGAGTCTTAGGAGGCCCTGAACTTGTGTCGTAGCTAGAAGAGTAGAAAGAAGGGGACAGAAATGAGAGGCTTTCAAGATATAATGGAATGGGGAATGAGAGACTTTCAAGATATATACATATAAGGGGTTAGGGGACACACTGTACTTCTTAGCAGCCTTTTCAGCTTTTTTTTTTTTTTTTTTTTTTTTTTTTTTAAGAGATGGGATCTTGCTCTGTTGCCCAGGCTGGGGTGCATTGGTGTGATTATAATTGTAACCTCAAACTCCTGGGTTCAAGTGAACCTCAACCTGCTAAAGCACTGGCATTATAGATGTAAGCCATTTATACCCAGCCTTTCTTTCTTTCTTTTTTTTTTTAAGTGAGACAAAGTCTCACTCTGATGATAAGGCTAGAGTGCTATGGCATTGGCTTCACTCACAGCAACTTCAAAATCCTGTACTCAAGAGATCCTTCTACCTAAGCCTCCCAGGTAGCTCGGACTACAGGCACTTGCCACAACACTCACCTAATTTTTCTGTTTTTAATAGAGATGGGGTCCTGGTCTCACTCAAGTTGATCTTTAACTCTTCAAGGGATCCTCTTTCCTTGGCCTCCCTGAGTGCTAGGATTACAGGTGTGAGCTGCTGCACCTGGCTGTAATACCTGGCAAGAGGATTCCTTGAAGAGTTTAAGATCAACTGTGGAAGCTCTTGAAAGACAAAAATTTGGCTGTTATAAGCCAAATGAAAAGCCTAGTCATCTTTTCATTACCCAACACTTTTCCCATAGTGGTGAGCACATAAAAATCAACAGTTGGTTGAATACATATTTAACTCTTACAGGCTAGTTGGGTTTGTAGAAATGTACAGTCAATTAAAGGGAGGATGGACTTGAGTTAGGTAGGCTGTAAGCTAATCTAGGAGTGGTAATAAAAACCTCAGTTTAGATTTGTTATGTGACTGGTAAGAAAAAGATAATTGGAAGGAAGAAATGACTAGTCCTTGTTGATAACCTTAAAAAGAAAAAGTCAAAGATGATTCTATGGTTACTGGTCAGAGAGATCAGAACAACAGTGCCCCAGTGGGGTATTCTGAAAAGTTGAGCTAGTTTGGGGGCAATTCAGTGTTGGATATAGTATAGTTGAGAATATTTAATGAAAACATCTATATTCTGTTTTACTCAGCTGTTGTAGGTATTGGAGATACAGAAGTAAGGCAGACAAAAATCTCTGCCCTGTGGAATTGACATTAGGAAGGTGTGGAATGGGCAAACACTAAGCAAAATGAATAAATAGAGAATGTTGCAAGATGCAAAGTGCTATGGAGAAAAGTAAAGGAGAGAGAGGGAAGAAGCACTGTTACCTTAGAGGCATGGCATTCTTGGGAATGGGGAGTGCTAGGGTGCTGGGAGTGGGGATAGAGTAGGAAATTTTAATTAAGTGGTTAAGGAAGGCTTCACAGGTAACGTTTAAGCAAAGATTTGAAGGGTACAAGAGAAAAAGCCATGTTGAATATGAAGGCAGAATGTACCAGATGGGGGGATTGTCAAGTTCAAGGAACAACCAGGAAATGTATGTGGCTGAAGGCTGAGAGATAGAAAATAAGGCCAGATGAGAGAGAGAGCATGGGGGCAAAGATGGTAAGGGGTGCCCACAGATCATAAGGGCTTCTAGATCATAGAGAAGTCCACCTGATCCTCAAAGTCAGATGGGACATCACTAGAGGCTTTGTAAGAGAGTGACATGATCTGCCATATATTAAGCTTCTGTGTCAAGAATAGACTGAGGAGCTATGATAGAAGCAAGGAGGCCAGTTAGAAGGCTTTGCATTAATTCAGGCGAGAGCTAAATAATGTCTTGCAGTAGAAGGATATTTAGGGGTGGTGAGATTCAAGATGTGTTTTGAAGATGGAGCACAATAATATTTGATGATAAATGTGATATAATGATAGAGGAGTCAAGGATAATTCCAGAATTTCTGGCATAGATAACTGAGATGGAAAAGACTACAAGGGGAGGAAGTTATTTAGCAGTAAGAGGGAGATGAGGAGTTCAGTTTTGGACATATTAAATTTGAAATGTCTATGAGGAACCCAGTGGAAATGTAGAATAGGCAAATGAAACCTGAAGTTGGGGGAAAAGAACACTAGGACGCAGAAGTTTGGGAGTCGTCAACATAGATGATATTTAAAGCCACAAGAGTAAATGAAATTAGCAAGCAAATGCAGGAACATAGAAATGAGATTCTGGGACTAATTCCTGGGTACTCCAACCTTAAGAGGTCTGGGAGAAGAGGAAGAGCCAGGGAAGTTCTGAAGGAGCAGTGCTTTGAGTAGGAGACCAGCCTGAGGAAGAGCGATACCCCATCTCTACGAAAAATAGAAAAAAAAAACCTAGCCAGGCATTGTGGTAGGCACCTGTAGTCCCAGCTACTAGAGAGGCTGAGGCAAGAGGATCTTGAGCCCAAGAGTTTGAGGTTGCTGTGAGCTATGATGATGCCAAGATACTATTCAGGGCAACAGAATGAGACTATCTGGGGAGGGTGGGGCAGAGGGGGAAGGAATGAACAGGTCAAAGAACAACCTTAATTGTGGAGTCCTGGAAGTGAAGTAGAGAATGTGTTTCAAAATAGGAAGAGTAATCAACTGTCAGTCGCAAGACAGCTCCTAGGTCAAGTAAGATGAGGAATTTGCAATATCATATTTAGCAATGTAGGAATTATTAGTGACCTTGAGCAGTTTTTGTAGGATAGTAAAAGGCAAAAGCGTTGTTAGAATGGGATTATAGGAGGTGAAAGAAGAAAGTGAGATCAAGAATTTTTTAAGAAAAGAAAGATTAAAGAAAATTAGTTCACTCCATCATAGCTGGAGATGTACTGTTGAGGAAACTACAACAGATGGAGGGAACTACGAGCTACATCTCTAGCAACCTGCAGGGCCTGTAGGTTTTCTAAAGACCAAATGCAGTGTGTTTTTGTTAGCATTGTCACAAATTCCAGTGGTATCTTGTGGTGCTTGTAATACGGAGAGAACTGAATGACAAAAAAAAAAAAAAAGAAGAATTTTTTAAGATGGTAAAATAATAGTATATTTGCAGTCAGTTGTGATCAAGCAGAAAAGAACAAAATTATTCAATTGAAAGCAAAGATTGTTAGAGTGATCCTTGAGAAACAGAGGGTTATAGTAGAGTGTGTAAGTAATGAGAGAGTGTGTAGGTTTTCCTTTTTTTTTCTTTTCTTTAGTTTTTCTTTGTTTCCAGACCACTAGACAACCAGGGAAGGGTGTGCAGGTTTGTATGGGTACAGATGCTGGTATACATTTGGTGGTAGAAACTTGAAGTTTTCTGCTGAATGCTTCTGTGTAAGATTTTCAGTGAAATATTAAGGTCTTCCACTAAGAATAAGGGTTTTGGGAAAGAGGAGAAGGTTGAAATAGTTACTAAAAGAAAGAAAGAGTAGGGCGGCACCTGTGACTCAGTGGGTAGGGCACTGGCCCCTTATATCAAGGGAGGCGGGTTCAAACCCAGCCCCGGCCAAACTGCAACAAAAAAAATAGCTGGGCATTGTGGCAGGTGCCTGTAGTCCCAGCTACTTGGGAGGCTGAGGTAAGAGAATCACCTAAGCCCAGGAGCTGGAGCTGTGATGCCATGACACTTTACTGAGGGCAATAGAGTGAAACTCTTGTCTCTGCAAAAAAAAGAAAAGAAAAGAAAAGAAAGTAAATGACCTTGGGAATATACGATTGTCAGGTAGCATTAAGAGCCTATTTGATATTCTTGCTTATGAGTTTAAGATGAATCCGGTTAGCATGACTCTGTTTTTCTCCATGGGTATAGGCACAGAGTCAGGGAAGAGTTGGGTTTGACCAGGGTTGGGATTTATCTAGTGTACATGATAGAGAGCAAAGCAACAGATCTAAGAATGGAAGAGTTGGGCTGGGCACGTGGCTCATGCCTATAATCCCAGCACTCTGGGAGACCGAGGCAGGTAGATCGCCTGAGCTCAGGAGTTCAAGACCAGCCTGAGCAAGAGCAAGGTCTGTCTTTAAAAACAGCCGGGCGTTATGTCAGGAGCCCGTAGTCCCAGCTACTCAGGAGGCCGAAGCGAGAGAATCACTTGAGCCCAAGAGTTTGAGGTTGCTGTGAGCTATGATGTTACGGCACTCTACTGAGGTCAATAAAGTGAGACTCTGCCACAAAAAAAAAAAAAAAAGCAAGAGTGATGATTTTGGATGGTGGTTGATTGGGTTAAGATTATTGTAAATGAGACCAAGAGGGAGGTGGTAGGATGGATAGATCATAAATCCTATTAGAGTTAATTGTTGGAATTGGGATGTGAGAAGGAGTAAGTTGAGAAAAAAAGGGTCATCTTCAAGTGCTTGAAATTGAGATTATGGAAGTGTTGTTGTTAGGAATAGTTACATGGTCAGTGTCATTATGGGACCTGGGGTAACTGAGGTAGCATGGAGGACAACATTATAGGGACAGAATTTGAAAATGTGATAGGCCAAGATATTAGAAAAATAATTTGAGTATATGAAAGTGCCAATAATTAAGATAGTAGTTAGGGGAAAGAAAGGTATGGTGAACCGTAAGTTAAGATATTCAAGGAATAGTACTATCGTCCATTGATTCATTTAAATAAAATGGGTAGTGAGGTAGTTTAATGACTATGAGATTGAAGGCTGGAATAGGAAAGAGATGTCTTGTAAAGACTATGATACAAATTCTGTATTCTTCATTATTCTGAAGTAAAGTTGAAGTTTCAAGTAAAGATTTACAAATGTTAAGAGTTAATTTTTTAATGGCTATCTTATGTAAATAACAAAATGGAATAAAGGTTGGAAGATTTATTTATTACAGATTATATAGATAAAGATAATAGATTTTTCATGGACTGTTACAAATAATAAGCTTCTGTATTTCAACAGATGGGAAACAAGACTAGGATTGCAAAATGTCCTTTAAGAATGAAACAAACTGGACACATTCTAAAATCAACAAAAAATACTTGTATCGAGAGTGAAAACCTTTTGCAAAAGAAGACAGTTGGTTCCGAAACTTCACAGGCAAAAGGTGAAAAAGATAAAATGACTTTTTCATCCACTAAGGATTTATGTAAGCAATATATAAATAAAGACTGTCTTCACATTCCAAAGGAGATTTTCCCTGCCACTTCTGATATACAGAAGGCTAGAAACACTGTAAGTGCATCTCCAGGAGCTAAACAGAAGCCTCAGAATGAACACATCACAGCTGGAAACACAGAGAGCAATGTGGTTTGTCTAACACAAGACCAGTTACAACAGATTTTAATGACTGTAAACCAAGGAAATAGATCTTTTTCCCTGACTGAGAATGGAACAAAGGAGGAAGAAAGTAAGATAATTTTCTCATGTGTTTCAAAATTTCATTTTTGTTGGGTTTTATGTAACTGTGCCTTTTATATTCTAATTTAGTATGTAATAAGATTGTAAAATAATTATTTTAGAGGACTTTCCCTAATATGTAAAATTGTTATATTTTTATAGTTACCATGTTCCACATTTTAAGATTAATGCTCAGAATATATTTCTTACACAGCATAGCCTTAGGAAAAATTGGTTTCTAAGTACTTTAAAGATGTTAGTCCAAAAAACTATTGTACTTATTTTTAACTGTAGGAGACTTTATTTATATTTAAAATAATTATGTGAAACATTAAAAAAACTCCACTATGGTATTTCTAGTGAAAATTATGGGAACTGTAGTATGAAGGTTTGACTTGAGTTGCTGAAAAGTATTGCTGTCCTGAATCTGCTTACCTGCTCCCTCAATCCATGCTAAGGGGTAGCAGATGTGAAAGGAGCAGTAGAATGTTATGTGGTTTTTCTTTTATAAGTCAGGGCATTGTATTATGTTTTTAAAAGCCTTTAATTTCTACTTTGGGATAAAGAATTATGAATATGAAGATAATAGAAATATTAAAATTTTATAAGGCAATAGTGAAATTAAATATAAAGTTAATAGTCCACATGGAGAGGGCCCACCAATGGTTCAGGGGTCAGGTAACTCCTGTACATTCCCACAGTAATCAAGATGGAGTTATTTACCCACTCTTGGTACAGACTTTTTTTTTTTATAAAATGAGGCTGGATTTCATCTTTGAGGCTAAAATTCTAGCTTAACAAACAAAAAGTAGCAACTTATTAGACATAATGAGATATATTGTCAACAAAGTTAAAATAAAGGTTGCCTAATCATGTAATGGCCTCCATATTGGGTATGCTTTCTCTTCACAGTCTCCTAAATGTGCTAGTTCTCCCAGTAAAACATTTGGTTTAGAAATCTAGTTGGAACATAAAGACATGATTTCACAGCTAAATGAGAATAATTAAGTTAAGGGAATGAGTTTTTATTAATCTATTTGCATTTATTTCTCTTAGGTTATTTGTGGTATATTTGTAAAAGTATGTTGTTAAGAGTAAATGAAGGTTTGTCCTTCTGTTGCTTATTTTCTTCCCTATTTAATACAAGAAGTTGTGTGGCTATGGCCATGAGCAGCACATTTAACTTCTAGGCCTCAGTTTACTTTTTTTTTTTTTTGACAGAAAAGAAACATAATACCTACCTCTAAGATGTTTGTGAGAGTTAAATTAGGTAATTTATAAGAGTTTTAAAAACTATATAGCAATATGCCAACATAAGGTATTGTAATAGTTTTAATTAGTGTTTTTAAAACATAACATTTTACTTCCTAGGTCAGTATAGTCTACATTTAAACAATATTCCTAACCAACTGAAAGATGAAAACATGGGATTACTCCAGAAACCCGAGGCTGTTTCATCTCTCCCTGATGAAAATAAATCTGTCTTAAATAAAAATCAGGAGAAATATAAGCAATATGAGGAGAAAATTGCCATGTATGTAACTCATATCTGTTATTATGGGTCATCGTCAGGATATGGTTGTGTTTTTCCTTTCCTTGCATATGAAATATTCTGAAGACTTAGAGCTTTTAAACAGCTTATTACTAATATTTATGAAGTCAGCTATGTAGAAACATGATAAGGTTTCTGTTATTTTTTGTGTTTTGCTTTAGAGAGAATGAATGGAAACCAGCTGACATATTCAGTACTCTGGGGGAAAGGGAACATGATAGAAGCTTGTTGGAAGCAAAAAAAGCCCAGTGGAGAAAAGAGCTAGGTAGGTAATTTTTATACCTTTTATTGTAATTCAGTTAGCTTAAGAAATGTAGGTTGAGGATGAAGTTGTAGGGTCTAAGGGAAAACTTCCCCTTTGCCCTCTGAAGATTTGCTAACAAAAGGCAGATGAATAAGAGAAAAGGCATAAAATTTATTAATGTGCATGAGACTTGCAAAATATAAAAACTCAAAGAAATGGCTAGATGGTTGATGCTTTTCTACTATCTTGAGGTTGTTGAAAGAAAGGAAGCTTGGGCAGGGTGCAATGGCTCATGCCTGTAATCCTAGTACTCTGGGAGGTGGAGGCTGGAGGATCCCTTGAGCTCTGGACTTTGAGACCAGCCTGAGCAAGGAGATTCATCTCTACTAAAAACAGAAAAATTAGCCGGGAGTTGTGGGTAATGCCTGTAGTCCCAACCACTTTGGAGGCTGGGGCAGGAGGATCACTTGAGCCCAGGAGTTTGAAGTTGCTGTGAGCTAAGCCTGGGCAACAGAGTGAGACTCTTTTTTGTTGTTGTTGAGACAGAGTCTCACTGTGTCACCCTTGGTAGAGTGCTTGGTGTCACAGCTCACAGCAACCTCACACTATTGGGCTTTAGTGATTCTCTTGCCTCAGCCTCCCTATTGGCTGGGACTACAGGCGCCTGCCACAACGCCCAGCTATTTTTTGTTGTCATTGTTGTTTAGCTGGCCCGGGCCGGGTTTGAATTCGCCACCCTCAATGTATGTGGCTGGCTGTGCTATGGATGCTGAGCCTTGGAGACTATGTCTTTAAAAAAAAGAAAAAAAAGGGAAGTGTGGAGCATGAAAAAGCAGCTTATGAAGAGAGGAGTCCTGACTGCTGAAAGTGGTCTTTTTTTATACAGATGAAACTTCACTGGTAGCGGCCCCCAGAATAATGTAAGCAGTAAATGTTTCTTTTTGCCCTTTAAAGGTATCAGACTCTTCAATTAATCTTTTCTACATCTGGACAAAGAAGGACCCCCAGAGAAAGCCTGACTGCATCAATGTAGATTTTCTCTGCAGAGGAAATTTCCACAAAAGATAGCTCTGCCAGACTACTTCTGTTTGTAGGCCATTTCAAAATACAAGAAATATATTTTGAGATGAAACATTATGGTTTCTTCAAAGCAAACTGGTCCCTGGCTCAGCAGGTGTAGCTCAGTGGTTAGGGCGCCAGCCACATGCACAGGGGCTGGTGGGCTCGAACCCAGCTAGGGCCTGCAAACAACAATGACAACAATAACAGGAAAAAAGAAAAAAAAGCAGCCACATATTATGGCAGGCACCTGTAGTCCCAGCTACTTGGGAAGCTGAGGCAAGAGAATCGCTTAAGCCTGAGAGTTTGAGGTTGTTGTGAGCTGTGATGCCATGGCACTCTATTGAGGGTGACATAGTGCGACTCTGTCTCAAAAAAAAAAAAAAGACAAAAGAAGTAAACTGTTCTCTATCTGAGGGATAGGTTCTGGGACACCCGTCTCCAATGCCAAAATGCATGGATATTCAATTTTCTTATACAGAGTGGCCATAAAGTTTGTGTGCAATTGCACACTATGGCAACCCTGTGTAAAATGGTATATAGTGTTTGCATATAATTTATGCACATCTTCACATAACACTTTAAAGTCATCTCTAGATGACTTACAATGCCTAGAACAATGTAAATGCTATGTAAATAGTTATGCTGTATTGTTTAGGGAATATTGATGGACTGTGTACACGTTTAGTACAGATGCAACCATTCATTTTTTCCACCAAATATATTCGATCTGCAATTGGTTGAATCCATGGATGTGGATCCCATAGACGTGAAGGGCTAACTGTGTATCTTTCAGTATATTACCCAAAGTCTTGTTTTTATAGCATTTGATAACTAGTGTAGTTCTCTGCAAATGCACAAGTTTTGTGGTTTCATTTTGCCTTAGGTTGTATCTTTTTATTTGGTACTCTATGGTATACACCAAAAACATTAAAGTCACCAGTATCATTCTGGAGCCCCTTAACTCAAAGATTTTAAAACTTTTCTCATTTCCTGAATCTTTTTTCATATTTTTCCATTATGGAAATCCTATGGATAAAAGGATGGTTTTATTACAAAAATTGATTTCACTTTTTAAAATAACCAAACATTCCCATCAAGAATAATCAATATCATATCAATCATTTACTCTAGACAGAAGTAAACTTAGTTTGTTAATGTCAGCCTGTGGACCAAGTAACAGAAAAATTTATCATTTCTGTTAGTTTTGACATTTTGTTAATAACTAAAGAACAATTATTATTTCATAGACTGAATTTAAGGTTCAGGTACCATAATTTGCAAAATGGGTAAAGAAATAGTTGTATTTTTTAGGAATAGGCCGTACCAAAGGCATGAAATGGGCTTTACCTTCCACTCAACTAGGAAGTCTTGTGAAGCAATCACCAATCTTGCTGGAGTGAGGGACGTAGAAAAAGAGATAAGCAGTAGAAATAGGGAATGGATTCATGTTGAAGTTAAGATAATGGAAGAATGAAGAAGTAAATTTGTGGTAGGAGTACCAGAAAGTTGGGAGGTCTGATGTACATTTATATCAAAATACAATACAAAATTTCTGAAATAAGATATAACTACTTGGAACTCTTAGCAAAGAGTTGGAACTACTTGATACTCTTAGCAAAGCACATCTCATTAAGTCATGCTTCCATTAATCTATTTGAAATTAAAATTTTTAAATCTCTGAATTTTGTATTAAAAGAACTGTTGATTTGGGGGTTAGTTTTGACTGTATCTGTCAGACACAGAATTTGATGTGTTTTACTTTTCAGCAATTAATGAGAAATAACAGCTGACATTTATTGAATATTTTCATTGTACCAGGCCCTGTACTGAAATAGGCACTATCACTAGCCCCATTTTATAGAAGAAACTGAGGTTTAGAGAAGTTAACAGCAATTTGCTCATAATCACTTATCCAGGAAGGTTGAATTTGAATTTGACCCCAGGGTTCTGACTCCAGAGTTCTAGCTTTTAGTAATAACTGAATGAACATTATAGGAAAGTGGAACCTCAGAATAATTAACATAATTAAAAGTAAGTTATTCTGATAAACTTGCTTCTTATTGAGAAATGTAATAAAACAAGCTTTTTTTTTTTTTTTTTTTTTGAGACAGAATCTCACAATGTCGCCCTTGGTAGAGTGCTTTGGTGTCATAGGTCACAGCAACTTCAAACTCTTGGGCTTACGTGATTCTCTTGCTTCAACCTCCCAAGTAGCTGGGACTATAGGCACCCGCCACAATGCCCAGCTATTTTTTTGTTGCAGTTGTCATTGTTTAGCTGGCCCAGGCTGGCACCCTACCCACTGAGCTACGGGTGCTGCCCTAAAATAAGCATTTTTACATTCATTGTACTGTACTTAAGTTTGGTTCTTACTACATTTTTTTCTTTTATTTCCTTAAAAATTTCTATCTGCCTTGTGAGTTAATCTCCTCCCTAAAAAGCAGTTTTGATTAGATCTTTGTTGGAATCTGCATTCATAAAGAAAGTTCTGATTTGGCAGGGTGCAGGGTGCACCCTAGTTCTCTGAGAGGCCAAGGTGGATGGATTGCTGAGCAAAAGCAAGATCTGTCTCTACTTAAAAATAGAAAAACTGAGGCAAGAGGATCACTTGAGCCCAAGAGTTTGAGGTTGCTGTGAGCTAGGATGATATCATGGCACTCTACCCAGGGCAACAGTTTGAGACTGTCAAAAAAAAACAGTCATGATTTGTTTACATAATTCTTCTTAATTGTACAAATGAAGAAGTAAATTTGTGGTAGTAGTACCAGAAAGTTGGGAGGTCTGATGTACATTTATATCAAAATACAATACAAAATTTCTGAAATAAGATATAACTACTTGGAACTCTTAGCAAAGAGTTGGAACTACTTGATACTTTTGCACAATTCTTAAAAAGGACATTATTTACAGATGAACAGGTTGCTTTGAAGAAGAAAGAAAAAGAAGCTTCTGAAAAATGGAATGATCCTTGGAAAAAATCTGAAAATGATAAAATAACATGGGAAAAACTTGAAATTCTTGAACAATCTAGGGTAAGAGTATCAAAAACAAATGAGTATCAAAAACAAGTATTTATGGAACATAAGACATCTTAATTACAGTTTTTAAAATGCTAAGCAAGGTTTATATGATAAAACTTAATTTTTAAAGCTTTTTTTTGTGACATTGCGTCACTATGTCACCCTCACTAGAGGCGTCACAGCTCACAGCAACCTCAAACTCTTGGGCTTAAGCGATTCTCTTGCCTCGGCCTCCCAAGTAGCTGGGACTACAGGCACCCACCACAATGCAGTTTTGTTGCATTTGTCGTTGTTTAGCTGGTCTGGGCTGGGTTCAAACCCACCTGCCCTAGTGCACGTGGCCGGTACCATAACTACTGTGCTACTGGTGCTGAGCCATTAAAGCTTATTTTTTAAGAAAATCCTTTTCATATGGAAAATAGTATTATTTTGAATTTAATTATGATCTCAACTGATCTGTTTTCTTTCTGTAAATTGTCTTGCTGTTTTGCTAATTGAATGTAGAGACCCCAAGCACTTCTCTTAGGCTCTTATAAAGGAGCTCTACAATTTTTTAAACAAATGCAAAACTCTGCCACTAACCATATGATATCCACCACAGGTTATCTGATCAAATATAAATGTTTATCAAACATAAGTATTTACTGGGTACCCTTTTATGATCATTAAATTTTATTTGTGTTTAATTTTCGATAAAGGACTCTTGTTTTTCTATTTGTTTTTAGAAGTCTGCTAGCCCCTCAAGCATTCTGTCACAGTCTCCTAGTCAGGTTTCAGTGGGCCAGGCTGATGGACATTCACTACTTAGAGCTAGTCAGATTTTAGAGGTAAGTCTTAATTATCAGTATTTTGAATGTTTAAACCCTTTAATACTTTACCTCTGTCTGACCTATTTTCCTTGAAGAAGTGGATCTAAATCTTCTTTATTTTTAATTACCAGTTAATTTTTACTGAGTAAATTATGCTGTTTGAATTTTTAAAAAGTTCTTAACTACTTCTTTTTTACATGTAATCCCTTCCTCCTTGTGAACATTTATATTTTTAACAAATGTATTTTGAAAATAATGCAGTAACCTATTCTGATGGTAGAAATTTTTCTCCCTGTGCCCTAATTAGGTAGATTTCTTCTAGAACCCCTTCAAGTTGGATTGTTTGCATGGCTGGCTGTTCTGCTCCACGTAGGGCTGACTTACCTGCATCACACACTTTTATCTGTTGATAATTTTACATCAACAAAAGGAATGAAATATGAATTGTATGTGTAGTCCCCAAACCACTTTGACTAAAAAGACAATAAATTCATCTTGATAGAAGTTTTTTTGGAAAAATCTAGAGGATGGTTGATAATTTTAAGTGTGTGAAATTTAGATGTTGATGTATGCAGATATTAGTGAAAGCGCAACTAAAACTTAATTTTTCATGAAGTTGATAAGTATTAGTTGTTAGCTTATTTATTTTCAACATCAGGTTTGAGGAATCCTTAATGCTAAACATGTTAAAATTTTTCAGTTACCAAATTTTAGGTTGAAGTGTTAGTATGTTAGTATATTACTATTTCCCAATTTATATGGCTTTCTAGGTCATTTATTACCTGGGGGTAAACCATACTGTTATTATTAATGCAAGTAAAGAATTATTTAATTCTTTACTTTTAGGTTTTAAATTCTGACTTTTAGGTTTTAAAAAATTTTACGTATGTATTTTTAGTGATAGCATGTATTTTTTAAAAGTAAAAAAAAATAAAGTTATTCTTATTTGGGAGTTAGAAGTGGGAGGTTGATGGTGGGAGGAGAACTAAAAAGGGAAACATGCTAAATTTAGGGATGGATAACCAAGAGTATGATTTTCTGCTCATTCTTTTACTATTTAAATGCATTTTTTATGTATTTGTGTGTGAATGTGGTCTGAAATTGGAGAGAGATTATTGAGGAAAAAGGAATAAACTGTATAACAAAAAAGTTCCTTTCTCAAATACCTGAGAATTTTTTTTTTCAGAAATCCCAACTGTGGCCACAGCTATTTATTTATCCTCTTGGCCTATTTAGTTGTCCTCTTCATATAATTGGGAGGGGCTGAAGTTTGGTTCCAGATAATCACCAAAGCCTCTTTTGTTAAAACATGAGTTAATGCATGTAAATGGCTTAGAATAATGACTGACAAAGAAAACATGCTAATGGAGTTTTGCTTTAACCTATTATTTACAAAACTGGTCTGTTTGGAGTCCTGAGAGTGTTTAGGGGCAGCCCTCTCACCAGTTTCCTTTCCTCTCTCATCTTGATTCTCTAGCCTCACTGTTTCTCACTCAGTTGAATTCTGGCACTTTGCATTTTCATCCCTGTATTATTCAGCCCAAACATTATTTTATACTGTCCATTTAGAACTCATTTTGTGTTTCTAGTTCTAATTATAGCCTCAGCCTTTTTTCTTTTACCCTATATACTCGAGTATAAGCCGAGATTTTTCGGCACAAATTTTGTGCAGAAAAACCCGAACTTGGCACAAATTTTGTGCAGAAAAAACTCGGCTTATACTCGAGTATATACGGTAATTTTTTTATTTTTAAAGAAATAGGGTCTTGGGCGGCGCCTGTGGCTCAGAAGAGTAGGGCGCTGTCCCCATATACCGAAGGTGGCAGGTTCAGGCCCAACCCTGGCCAGAAAATGCAAGGAAGAAAAGAAAAAAAAAAAAAAAAATAGGGTCTTGTCGTGTAGACACTATGGTTGTACCTGCCCACTTTGCCCAGGCTGGGCAGGTGCAATCATAGTATACTATGGCCTAGCTAAGTTCAAGTGATCCTCCTGCCTAACCTTCTCACAAGTTGGGACTGTAGGCACAGGCCACTGTGCCTCAGCCTTTTTGTGCCTCACCTTTATGAAACTTGACTTTCCCTAATGATTCCTTCTCCCTGGGAAGCCTCGTAAGTAACTCTTTAACATGGCATGGAAAGTGAGGTGGCCATTTTTCTAATTTCTATTCTTAACACCAGACTCTTATTTTGCATTTGACCAACAAAGAGTTTCTCACACTTTTTACTTTTCTTGTTTTAAAAAAAATTTTTTGATTATACTAAAGTATGCATAACATAAAATTTACTGTTTTAACCATTTTTTTAGTATATGGTTTGATGGTATTAAGTGCATTCATGTTGTACAACCATTGCTACTATGCATCTTCAGAACTTTTTTGTCATCCCAAACTAAAACTATGTCTATTAAATAATAATCCAGTTTCTCCCTACCACTTCCCATCACCATCCTACTTTCCGTCTCTAAAATAGACTATTCTAGGCATCTCATATAAGTAGAACCACATAATATTTGCCCTTTTGTGATTGGCTTATTTCATTTAGCATTATATCTTCAAGGTTTACACATGCTGTAGCATGTGTCAGAATTTCATTTCTTTTTAAGACAATAATATTTCACTGCATGTGCCAATTTAGCTTATCCATTCATTTATTAATGGACATTTGGGTTATTTTTACCTTTAGGCTATTGTGAATAATGTTGCTTTGAACATTGGTGTACAAATAATTTAGTTGAGTTCCTGTTTCATTTCTTCAGGTTACATAGGCTAGCCATAAAGTTCATGATAGATAACTATTTTAAATTGCACTATTTTAAATTGTACACGAACTTTATGGCTATCCTGTATACTCAGGAGTGGAATTGCTGGGTTGTGTGGTAATTTTATGTTTATGTTTTTACCAATTTTAATTTGATAGTATTAATAGTCTAACTATTCCATTGCTTTGCATGGCAGCTACAGTGCTCAGAGGTTCCAATTTCTCCACATCCTTGCCAATACTTGTTATTTTCTGATTTATTGACCGTAGCTATCCTAATGGGTGTGAAATGGTGTCTCTGTGGTTCTGATTTGCATCTCCCTATTGATTAGTGATGCCGAGCATTTTTTTTTATGTGCTTATTGGCAATTTGCATACCTTTGAAGAAATGTCTGTTCAGTCCTTTGCCCATTTTTAAATCAAGTTGTTGAGTTGTAGGAGTTCTTTATATATTCTGTATATTAATCCTTTATCATATATGTGATTTATAGTTACTCTCCCATTCTGTGGATTGTCTTTTTAATCTCTTGATAATAGTGCCCCCTTTTATGTGCATAGTTTTAAATTTTGATTAAGTCCATTTTATATAGTTTTTTCTTTTGTTACTTGTGCTTTTGATGTCATGTTCAAGAAATTGCCAAATTTTATTATCATGGGGTGAGCTTTTCTCCTATGTTTTCTTCCAAGAATTTTATAATTTTGGCTTATATTTAGGTCTTTGTTCCATCTTTGTAGATGGTGTAAGATAAGGGCCCAACTTTATTCTTTTGCATGTGGACAGGTTTTTTCCCAGTACCATTGTTGAAAAGACTATTCTTTCCTGATTGAATGGTCTTGTTCTCCTTATCCAAAATTATTTGATTATTTTGTGTATCTGAGGATTTGTTTCTGGGCTCTCTATTCTATTTCATTAGTCTATATGCCTGTCATTAGGCCTTTGCCTTATTGTTTGTTTATAATAGTTTTGTAGTAAGTTTTAAAATTAGGAAGTGTAACCTCTCCAACTTTCTTTTTGATTGCATTGGTTATTTGTGGCCTCTTGATATTCCATCTGAATTTCAAAAAGATTGCATTGAATCTTAACATTACTTTGGGTAGTATTGGTATCTTCTTTTCCTTTTTAGGATATAAAAATATAAGTTTCTTTACATTTATTTATTTATTTGGGGATAGAGTTTCATTTTGTCACCCTTGGTAGAATGTCATGTCATCATAGCTCATAGCAACCTCAGACTCTTGGGCTCAAGCAATTCTCCTGCCTTCTGCCTCCCAAGTAGCTGGGATTACAGGCGCCTGCCACAACACCCAGCTGTTTTTTGGTTGGAGCCATCATTGTTGTTTGGCGGGCCCGGGCTGGATTCAAACTCGCCCGATCAGGTGTATGTGGCTGGTGCCTTAGCCACTTGAGCCACAGGCACTGAGCCGATTTATACAGTATTCTAAGACAATTGAGTGATGTTGAGAATTTCCTCTAGGGAGGGTCCATATATGCTTATTTTTCCTTTCCCATTTTGACCTCTAAGATAACCTTTAAAAAAAAAAAAAAAATGTTTCTGGGCGGTACCTGTGGCTCAGTGGGTAGGGCCCCAGCCCCATATACCAAGGGTGGTGGGTTCAAACCTGGCCCCAGTCAAACTGCAACAAAAAAATAGCCAGGCATTGTGACAGGCGCCTATAGTCCCAGCTACTTGGGAGGTTGAGAGAATCGCCTAAGCCCCGGAGTTGGAGGTTGCTGTGAGCTTTGTGATGCCACAGCACTCTACCAAGGGCGATAGAGTGAGACTATGTCTCTACCAAAAAAAAATATAATAATAATAACATTTTTAGAGGTAGAAAAATTATTAAATCATTTACCTGAAGATAATGCTTATATTCCTTTTAAGGTGATTTGTTTAGGCTTAAATAAATATAACTTTTAATCTGTTTAGAATTATGTAGGAGAACCTGAGACATTAGAATCTTTCCTTTTTGTATAAATTTTTTCTTTGATCAAAGCAATGGGTTATAAACTATGAGCTTTGCCATTGTTTCTGTCAAAAGGAAGGGCACAAAGTATCAATGCTAGGTATACTATCATTGTAGTATTCTGTGAAGCCATTTTTCTTTAATTATGTCCTGCAATAACTTCATGTAATGAAATGTTTGTTGCTTGGCTATCGCATTTCAGGAAAATTTGAGTAGAATATATTCTTTCCCTTTTTTAAAAGTATAACTTAAGTGCTCAAATTAGAGTGACAGACTTTTTGTGCTGTTTTTATTTTAATTTCCTTAGGATTCAAGGACTTGTTCTGGGCACAGTGTATTTTTCTTACTAAAACATCATAGGTTGTGACAGAGCTGTAGCAGCAGAATTGGATAAGAAGAAGGGTATCCTAGGGAGAAACATGATTCAATAGGGAAAGCCTCTGGCTCTCACACATCTTACTTGTTCCTGATTCTTGGTCTAAGGGCAATATTTGTTATATTCCAAGGCTAATTATACAATAATATTCATTTACTTTAAATTGTCAGTAACTCTTTTAACTTCTAAATGAAACTATATTAGAATTTTGAAAATCTTACATTGTTTTGGAGAATGAATTTCTAATTTTCATTATAAAACTTTCTTTCCCTCTGCTAGTATTTGTTAAAATGTTTGTAAGAATCAGCATATATCTACTTAATTCTTAACTTAAATTCTTTGAAGTTATCGCTCCTCTCAGATACAAATGCCTTATTAGATTAAATCTATACAAATTAATTTGGCAAGATTTACAAATATAAAGTGTTTAGAAAAAGTAACTAAACTTTAAATGGTTTTGATGACTATGCTTTAGGAAGCAGTGCTGCTGAAGCACCCTTTCAGTACTATGAAACAAGAACAGCAAAGAAAATGGATTGAAGAGTTGAACAAGCAAGTAGAAGATGACAGGCAAAGAAAAATAGAGGAAAAAATTACATATTCAAAGGTAACTTATGAGTTTTAATGTCTATAAAGGCAAAAAATAATTTTGAAGTCTTTAATCATATAAACAGATAAGCATGCTGAAACTGGTTGACAAGACCAGATTATTCAAATTATTGCTCATTTTCTCATAGGAACCTGTTTTCATTGATTCAGCATTTACTGTGATTTTTGCATAGCTTCTTTTAACTTTTTAGAAATTTCCTGAATCTTTGAATTTCTCATCTTTTCCAAGCTAAATTATCAAAATGCACAAGGAATCAAAACAGTACAGTTTTGTTAATTTTTATGATGTTTATTCTGCTTTTGTGTGACTTCTACAAATTGTTTGTCATGTAGGATTTTATATGAGAATACCTGGAAAAATTCTTAGCAATTCTTGTTTGTCATAATTAGGGTGAGGAACATGACAGATGGGCAATGCATTTTGATTCATTAAAGAGTTATCCTGATTCTCAGTCCTCTCAGTCAACACACAAACAACCAGAGTACTTCTGTGTCTCTCCGGACACTCAAGAGCTGGCAGATATCAGCAATGTTTATACACCTACACCTGGAAGCCAGGTTGAACCTTCAGAGGAAGAGCATATAGTAAAACCTGTTAGGGGTGTGGTTGTCCCAAACAGTCAGAGAACAAAGTAAGTTCATTTTTATGTATTTATTTTTAGTAGGACTATTGTTAATGTCTAATTGATTTCAGGTTTCGTATTTTTCTTTGAAATATAGAAATGGTTAGTAGGTTTATCCCAAGCAAAATGATTTCTTACTGAACCTACTACCTTTTGGAAGTTTTGAATAGCTAATAATGTCTGTCTCTTGCCAGCTTTCTCCGTTCTATGACTGCTCTCTTGGACCCAGCTCAGATTGAGGAACGAGACAGGCGGCGACAGAAACAGTTAGAACATCAGGTATTGCATTGTAAACATTGTTATTTGCCTTCATAAGTAATAGTCATGGGCAACATACACCTGAGTGAATGGAAATTAAAATTCTAACATAAATTTATAGCACAGGTCTTATCCAATCCTGTAATGAATCTGTTCCCTACCCCATCTGCATTGTGCTAATACAATTACACTTATGATGAGAACCAGACTGTTTCGTATTATAGCCACCTGCTATAGAGCAAGTCTTCTAATAGAGCAAGTCTTTAATATATAAGTTGTTTGGGCTTGGTGCCTGTAGCACAGTAGTTACAGTGTTGGTCACACACACCTAGGCTGACAGGTTGGAACCTGGACTGGGCCAGGTAAACAACAATGACAACTGCAACAAAAAAATAGCTGAGCATTGTGGCAGGCACCTGTAGTCCCAGCTACTTGGGAGGCTGAGGCAAGAGAATCACTTAAGCCCAAGAGTTGGAGGTTGCTGTGAGCTGTGACGCCACGTCATTCTAGGGTGACATAGTGAGACATCTGTCTCCAAAAAAAAAAACCATATATATATATATAGTGAGCATATATATATATATCAGTTATATGAATTTGTACTCTCTCAAGTTAGTATTGGATGTCTTTTTCATCACTTTATTTTTTTCTGAGTTCTTCTTAGGATGAGAATTAGTTATTTGAAAGGAAACTATATAGGGGAATGAAGTAGAATTATGATAAAGGAATCTAGCAGGGCCAGCACAGTGGCTCACACCTGTAATTCTAGCATTCTGGAAGGCCAAGGCAAGCAGATCACTTGAGCTCAGGAATTTGAGGCCAGCCTGAGCAAGAGCAAGACCCCGTCTCTACAGAAAATAGAAAGATTAGCTGAGTGTTGTGGGTGGGTGCTGTAGTCCCAGCTACTAAGGAGGCTGAGGCAAGAGGCTGAACCCAAGAATTTGAGGTTGCTGTGAGCTATGTTGTCACTGCACTCTATTGAAGGCAAGAAAGTAAGACTCCATCTCAAAAAAAAAAAACCTAGCAAATTAAGAGAGGCTAATATTAAAACTCCAATTTGAGTCAAATACAAAAGGAACTTAAACGTCTAAATAATTCTTTAAAATCTTTATTTGATTAATTTGGCATAGTTAATGTTACATTTACTCACATCAGTGAGCAGACATTTATAAAGCAGCTGTGACTTAGCAGGCACTGTGCTACGCTAAGCTCTAAGCTTATTTTTCCCAGTTGTTTTTCTTTTTACTTTCTTTTCTTTTTTTTTTTTTTTTCCTTGGAGGCATAGTCTCACTTTGTTGCCTTCAGTAGAGTGTCATGGTGTCATAGCTCACAGCAACCTCAAACTCTTGGTCTCGAGTGATTCTCTTGTTGCAGCCTCCCAAGTAGCTGGGACTACAGCTGTCCGCTACAACACCCAGCTATTTTTAGAGATGAGGTCTCACTCTGGCTCAGGCTGGCCTTGAACCTGTGAGCTCTGGCAATCTGTCTGCCTCAGCCTCCCAAATGCAGGATTACAGACATTAAATTGTTTTTCTGTCATTTCTTCTAACAGCTCTCCTGAGATTGAAAAAAAAATGTACTTGTTTTAAATAGGAAGTTTATAAAAAAAAAGAAAAAGGTTGTAGAACTTCACAGGACAAGTGAAAGATGGGAGAAATGCATCAGAAATTTGATGTTTTCACTTTATTCAGATACATAATAACATAACACTTTCTGTATACTGATGAAACTTATTATTTCTTTTTCTTTTTTATAGGCAGAGTATCCCTTTGTTGCTTGGGATAGAGTTCAGTGGCATCATCAACATAGCTCATAGCAGCCTCACATTCCTGGGCTCAAGTAATTCTCTCACCTCAGCCTTCCAAGTAGCTGGGACTATAGATAGGCATATGCCACCACACCTGGCCAATTTTTCTATTCCTTTGTAGACTCAGGGCTCTTGCTATTGTTTTAGGCTGGTCTTGAACTTCTTATGTCAAATGATCCTTCTGCCTAATGCTCCCAAAGTGCTAGGATTACAGACATGAGCCACCATGCCTGAGAATGATAAAACTTTTTAATTTCTTTAAAAAGAAATTAAAAAGTTTTTATTTTTTATTGAGATGGGGGTCTCACTGTATTGCCCAGTGAGCTCCAAAAGGGTGGGGACTTTGCCTCTAAAACTCCTAGCCTCAAGCTGTCCTCTGGCCTCAGCCTCCCAAGTATTGGGATTATAGACATGAGCCACTGTGCCTAGCCTGAATGCTTCACGGATTTTTATTTCTGACAATGATTTATGTGATTGTTTGACTAGAAAGCCATCACTGCTCAAGTAGAAGAGAAGCGCAGGAAAAAGCAACAGGAAGAAGAGCAAAGAAAGAAGGAAGAACAAGAAGAGGAGCGTCGCTTAGCGCAAGAACGAGAGAAGATGCAGAAGCAGTATGAAGAAGATATACTTAAGCAAAAACAAAAGGAAGTAGGTATTCATAGTCTAATTGTAACATTTTAGAGCAAAATAGATGTTTTGGAAAAATAACCAGAAGTTGCACATTTTATACATGTTTTAAAGTTGTGAAGCTATATGTGGAAACATTAAACTTCTGTATGAAGAGAGGAAAGTAAGAGAGAAGAGTGAGGTTTCATCATTTCACATTATAGTTTACAAATGCTGTGCGGCTTTGGCTTGGGCTTTTTCTTTTTGTTAAAGAAGGAGGTCAAAGTGAGCATGAAGCAAAAGCCCATGTGATGTGCTTGATCTTTACTACTAGATATTGGGGGTTATCTGTGCATTTTTCTATGCAATTTTGTAATTTTTCTAGTTTATTTCATTTGTGAACAGGAGCATGTATTTCCAGAATGACTTGAGATTCATGATACAATTTGTGGTCATGTTATGTTTCCTATGTGCTAAACAGGAAACAAGAGTAGACACCTGTATAGGCTAAGAGAAGCCCTATAATAACTGGTACAGACAAGAGGGGAATGGTGATGTCAAGTGCCATGTTTGAGTTGACCTGACAAAGACATTCAATTGCTAAAGATTAAAAGGTTTAAAGACTACCGCACAGTCTGCGTTTTCTTGCCTTTCCTCACTTGGCAATCTTTGGTCTAAAATTGGCTGGTAAAGGGACACATAGTCTTGGTTCCAATTTCCTAAAGTTGAATAGGCTAAGTCAGCTACCGTATATGTTTTTGTTTTGTTTTTGAGACAGAGTCTCACTTTGTAGCCCTTGGTAGAGTGCTGTAGTGTCAGGGCTCACAGCAACCTCAAACTCTTGGGCTCAAGCAATTCTCTTGTCTCAGCCTCCTGAGTAGCTAGGACTACAGGCACCCACCACAACACTGGGCTATTTTCAGAGATGAGGGCTTGCTCTTCCTCAGGCTGGTCTCAAACTTGTGAGCTCAGGCAATCCACCTACCTCTGCTTTCCAGAGTGCTAGGATTACAGGCATGAGCCACTGCACCTGGCAACCCCATATATTAACCATCTTCACGAGGAAATCAATAAAGTACTATCATTTGCTAGAACTGTCAAAAGATAACTATAAGACTTGTGTTTTACCTTTTAACGTCTACTTTTAAACTTAATAGAATTATGTTAGAATTGACCATCAGTTTTTAAAACATTGAAAATTTGATTAGTTTGAAATGGATAAGAAGAGTTCTTGTATTTGTGATTTAATGTAGCTGTAGAAAAAGATAAGCTCCAAAAGGGTGAGGACTTTGCCTTGTTGACTGTTCTACCTGTAGTACCTACCTCACCTGACATATAGGAGAAAATTAGAAAATATTTACCGATAACAGAGTAACGAAGTCTATATTTAATAATTGTACTTAGTAACTGTGTTATACTTAATAATTTTATTATTGATAGGAAATTATGACTCTCAAGACAAATGAGCTATTCCAGACAATGCAGCGAGCACAGGAACTGGCCCAGAGACTAAAACAAGAACAGAGAATCCGAGAATTGGCTCTCAAAGGACATGACACCTCTAGATTGATTAAAAATCTTGGCAGTAAGTGCTTATAGTATCTTTTGAAGATGATTTTAAATAATTATTTTATACCTTTAATACATGTATTAATTAAATATTTTTAAAGGTATTTCAGACTTTAAACTAATTTAACCTTATAAGTAGAAATGTTTATTTAATGTTACGCTTTTTGATATCTTTTCACATCTCATATTGCTCATAGTAATCCTGTGACACAGGTAAAATGTAAACTTCCGTGCCCATTTTTATGAAAAAGGTAAATTTCTGTAAAATGTAGGTTGGCTTATCTAAATTTTTATTGCCATGTTCATTCAGATTGATTAAATTAAAAGTCTTGTGAGTAGTTGTTACTATAGAAAATGTCTATTAATATTCCTTAATGTCATTTTTATCAGATGATTTATTTCTCATTGCCAGTTGATCCAGTACAAGTGGAATATAATACATCCACTAACAACATTTCAGATTCAAGACTTTACTCTGATGTCAGTGGTGAAATGAATACATGTATCAATTCTGCGTTTTCTCCTAAGAAGGATACTGGTGTACAAACAGGTATTTGTGGAGAATTGTGATTTAAAATTCAATTAAAATTATAATTAAAGCAATTAGAGTTAAGGTCAATTGAAGTATAAAAATTAAATTTGAAGTTTTCAGTAGAAGATAATGGCTTTGTTGAGATGCAAGTTTCATATCATAAGATTTATCCTTTATTTTAAAAAGTACAGTTCAGGCTCTGTGCCCGTAGCCCAGTGGTTATAGCACTAGCCACATTCACCAAGGTTGGTGGGTTCGAATCCAGCCCAGGCCAGCCAAATAACCCTGAGAAGTACAACAAAAAATAGCCAGGTGTTGTGGGAGGCACCTGTAGTCCCAGCTACTTGGAAGACTGAGGCAAGAGAATTGCTTAAGCCCACGAGTTGGAGGTTGCTGTGAGCTATGATGCTACAGCACTCTACCAAGGGCGACAAAGTGAGACTGTCTAAAAAAAAAAAACAGTACAGTTCAGTGCTTTTTAGTGTAGAGTTGTATAACCATCACAGTTTTAGAACATTTTTATCAGTCATGTTCTGTTTCCCCTCTGTCTAGTTCACTTTCTGTCTTATTGAATAATTTATCTGTTCTGGACATTTCATGTAATTGGAATTGTACCACATGTGGTCTTTTGTGGCTGGCTTCTGTCACTTGGCATGTTTTAAGGTTCATTCATGTTATAGCATGTATCAGCACTTCATTCCTTTTTATCACTGAATATTCCATTGTGTGGATACAAATGACCACATTTGCCCATTCATTCATGACTTGATGGGCATTTGGCTATTATGATTAGCCACTTTTTGGCTATGAATATGCTGCTGTGAACATTCATGTGTAAGTTTTGCAAGGACATGTATGTTTTCAGAGAGGAGTAGAATTGCTGACATATTGCAATTATTTAGCATTTCGAGAAGCTACCAAATGATTTCCCCAAAGCAGCTGTACCATTTTACATTCCTATCAGCAATGTATTGAGGGTTCTGGTTTCTGTTTATACTTGCTGTACTTGTTACTTTAGTTGTTGTGAAGTAGTATCTTACCTAGTTTTGATCTGAATTTCCCCTATGGCTGAGAATAGTGAACATCTATTTATGTGTTGATTTTAAATTTAAGTATGTAGTAAGTTAATATCCATGTTGGGTATCATCACAGATCTCTGTGATCATGAGGCTCTTCAGCCCTCTACCTGTCTTGGAAATCTTTTTTTTTTTTTTTTTTTTTTTTTAATAACTTATAGGAAATCAAAACTTTTCCACTTTTTAAACTAGTTACAAGTGGATCCTCCTGCCAGTATTAGTCCTTAGGCATCTTGTGGTGACTTAAAAAGAGACAAAAACCAATTTGGTTTGCCATACGTTAGGAGAGAATATTGTCCAAGACACTCTGGAGTTTGGTAGCCACAAACCCAAAATGTTTTAAGGAAATTCTAACATATTCTGCCAATTAATTTTAGACTTTACTGTAATACCAAACCAGCCATATCGTATGTTGGTGTTAGTGATCGTGCGACCTTGTGGGTATGCCTTGTGCCCCTCAAATGCTTAAAAATGGTTAAAGAGGGTTAAAATGGAGGCTTTTGTGAAATTGGAATCCTTATGCACTATTGGTGGAAATGTAAATCAGTGTAGCTGCTATAGAAAATATGGCAGGGCCTCAAAAAATTAAAAGTAGAATTACCATATGATGGACCAATTCCACTTATGGGTATGTATTCCAGAAAACTGGGAAGTAGGTTATTTGGGTATCTCTGTTAAAGACAAATTGTGGTGTATATTACAAACAATGAAATATTTAGCATTTTAAAAAGGAAGGAAATTCTGACACATGCCACAACATGGATGAGCTTTGGGGACATTATGCTAGGTGAATAAGCTAGTCACAAAAAGATAAATGTGGGCCAGACATGGTAGTTCATGCCTATAATCCTAGCACCCTAGGAGGCTGAGGTGGGAGGATTGCTTGAGTCCAGGAGTTCGAGACCAGCCTGAGCAAGAAAAAACCCCATCTCTACTAAAATTAGAAAACTAGCCAGGTATTGTGGTGCGCACCTGTAGTTCTAGCTACTTGGCAGGCTGGCACAGGCATCTCTTGAGCCCAGGAGATTGAGGTTGATGTGGTATCACTCTGTTGTCCGCTAGCCTGGGCAACAGAGAGGGACTCTGTCTCAAAAACAGAAAAAAAAAAAAAAGTGACTATTTACAAGGTATCTAGAATAGTGAATTGAAGACAGAATGGTGGTTGCTAGAGGCTGGCAGTGGGAAATGGGGAGTTATTCTTCAATGGGCATATAGTTTCAATTTTGAAAACTAAGGAAAAGCAGTCTTAGAGGGCAGTAACTAATTACTTAAATCTCTTTGGGGAAACATGGATAAAATGGTAGATTTGGTTACAGTGTATAATTTTTTTTTTTTAAACAAATCACTTGGTGTTTTTTAGATGACCTAAATACGGGAGTATTCACCAATGCAGAATCACATGGTGGATCATTAATAGAGAGGGAAATTATAAATTGCTCATCTCCTGGGATATCAGCAGAATTTTGTGGGGAGTTTAACACTAAGAAGAACAAGCAAGAACTAAGTCAGGATAAAGGAGCCAACTTAGAAAAAGAAAACAGTTGGTATAATGATCAGTGTAATCAGAACCTAAGAACAGAGAAACAAACAAAACACATGAAGAAATACCATAAAAGGCCCGATTGGAATATAAATAAGCCACTCAAAAGGTATATTCCAGCATCAGAAAAATACCCTAAACAACTTCAAAAGCAGAGAGAAGAAAAAAAAGTAAGAAGGCAAATGGAACTTCTTCATTTGGTAGAAAGAAATAATCCTGGACACCTCTCTCGAGGCATGTCACCAGAAGTTCTTCATTCATCTCATCAGGAAACTGAGTCAAAGTTCAGGTGGCATCTAGTCAAAAAGGTAAAGCTCTTTTGTCTTAAAAAGACATTTCTAAGTAGGTAGTGATGTTTCTAGATTCAAAACACAGTTCCCCTTGTGCATGCTTTGATAATGCAGTTTATATAAGAGAAGAAATTTGCTTTAGTTTTTGTTAGGGGGCAGCAAACTACAGCCTATGGGAAAATCTACCTTGATGCCTATTTTTGTAAATAAAGTCTTATACAACACAGCCACACTGTCTACAGCTGGTTTCATGCTGTAACAGCAGAGTTTTGTGGTATTGTGGTATAGTAGAGACCAGATGGCCCTCCAAAAAGCTCAGAATATTGACCATCTGGTATGGAAAAAATTTACACTTAAAACTTCTATAGGATGGAAAAAAAAAAAACTTCTATAGGATGAATGCTATTCATTTGTTATTCAGTGCAGAGGATAATTTGGGAGATTGGGATTTCCAGGATTAACCTAAAATAATCAATTTCTATTCCATTGTGCACTGGTATTCAAATAGCCTCAGATTATTTCAATAAGTAACCACTAAAAGTATTGGTGGGGATATGTGGAAATGCTATAAATTTCTCTTTGGGTTTGATTTATTTGTCTGTCTTTTAGGAAGAAGAGCCTCTGAAAAATAACTTATCCAGCAAGGAAAGGTATGCTACCAGATTAATTCTATAGCTAGTTAGTAGTATGTGGGACGAAAGTGCAAAACATCTGAATATGATCACACCACTGGACTCCAGCCTGGGCAACAGAGACCCCGTCCCTTGAAAAAAATAGAAACTTCAAAATCCAAAGATCTAAGTGATATTAGGCTATAACAGCAGAGTTTTGTAGTAGAGACCAGATGGCCCTCCCAAGAGCTGAGAATATTGACCATTGTTTATTAGAAACAATAAATTTCTCAAAACTTGTGTAGTACTCTCCTGAGGCATGTATATGAAGACAGTAAGGAAAGGGTGTTCTGGGTGAGGGGTAGAGGTTTTAAAGGATGGGGTGCTTTACTGGAGCTTGAAGGCTAAATTGGACAGAATGTGGGGATTTCCCATTTGTCTCTTAAGTAGTATTGGTTTTCCAGGTGATAAGGACAAGTACGTAAATTAGCTAGTACTAATAAAAACATAAATTATTCCCATTCTGTTATCCTATTTATTTTATGGCAGGTTACTGTAGAACTGGAACTTCAATACTTAATATTCTTTAAGGTGTTAGAGGTCGATTTAGAATAAATTGAAATGTAAAAAGAGATAATTTTTTAATTAAAGCTTCTTAGTCTTTTTTTTTTTTTTTTTTTTAATAGGTCTCAATCATCACCAATTCCCCCAGTGAAAAACAGAACCCAACAAACTCAGGCTAATCCTTTACCCTTACCAGTAAAAAACAGTAGCGTTGACAGAGAGAATCCAGTCTCAGAAGACAGTCAAACAGAACCATCATCCCATTTTATTCCCTATGTCCGAACAAAAGAAATCTATTACCTTGATCCAGATGCTCCGTTGTCTAGGCCTTCAACAGATGACCCTCAATACCCAAATTTACCAGGTAAAGTTAAGTATTCTTACTCTAAAAAAATCTGCCCTTTGTTCTGAAAAGGGTTGCCTCAGTAGAGATGGTCTCAAAACTTGTGTAGTACTCTCCTGGGAATAAATTTCTTAATGAACCCCTAGAATACCATAGCATCTGGCTATGTCACTGTTAATGTATTTGACTTTTGTCACTTTCATCTGGCTTCAGACTATGATCAAGAACTGCAGCTATTTGACTCTGACCATGTCAGGGATCCACTTCTTAATCCTAACTTGGTGAAAAACAGAGACAGACAGCAAGCAATCCTTAAGGGACTTTCAGAACTGAGACAGGTAAGAACTGTTCTTTATCAGGGATGGACTGAGTGGCTGTTTTATGTGGCTTCGCTGCACCTGGATTTTTTTGAGACAGAGCTGTGGCATCACAGTTCACAGCAACCTCCAACTCTTGGGCTTAAGTGATTCTTTTGCCTCAGCCTCCTGAGTAGCTGGGACTACAGTTGCCCACCACAACACCCGGCTATTTTTTTGTTGTCATTTAACAGGCCCAGGCTGGGTTTAAACTCACCAGCCCCGGTGTATATGGCTGGCGCCTTGACTATACCTGCACCCCAGCTTTTAAGAAAAAATAGGACTGTCACATTATCGTCTTTAAGAATATGACATCACAAGACAGTTCTAATATTAAGACAAATTTATTGAGTAAAAAATGCATACATTTGAATGGCAAAACATGATTAATATATGGTCCTAAAATAAAAGACAAAAAATTCACAATTATGCTTAATGGATTCTTAGCAACATAGCCCATACTTTTTAAAAATGTTTTTAAAAAGTGTTTAAAAACAGAACATTTGTCTGCCTCAAAGACTAATATAATTCAGTGTGAAATTATATGTATAACCTTACCAGACTTTTTCTCCCAGACCAATTATTGTGACTTCTCATTTTCTTGCTGTTTTTAAAACAGGTAAAAATTACAACTTTGGAGCAAAGTCAGTAACTTTGATAGTTTGCAATTTGGTTCTGCAATTTATATCATTGTATACTCTGTGTTTAAATAGCTGTGCTGTTTAAGGAGTGTCCTTTTCTGTGTCTAGTCATTTACCAACACCCCTCTGTATTTCACAATGTTGGTTCAGATGGTGCTTACCCATCTTTCCCTCCATCTAGAAAATTACTCATGTGAAAACAAAGCGATCTTAGGTTTTGAAATAGTATTATAGTTTTTAAGTAATTCAGCCAAGTTTTTTTTTGTTTGTTTGTTTTTTATCTCTAGCTTAAACAGTAGTTGTAAGGGGTAAAGAGTGATGTATATACATTTACTCAGCAATACAGTCTTATTTCAGCAGGGCCCTTGAATTAGATACCTCCTCAACACTTTTAATTCACTAAGGTAAGGTTAGTGCAGTCACCATTTTAAGAGCACTTCAGGGTGGGGATAAGGGAGGACTTTATCTTATCCCTATAGTTACGAAAGTCTTTAAAAATGTAATAATACCTACATAACATCCCAAAGTCTAGTGATTTGTTGAATAATAAAACTTCAATTATACAGATTCCATCCTAAGCTTAGTATGTAGTATTTTCCATATAAATATAACTGGATTAACTGGACAGAAATATGAATTTATGAATTTTCAAGTTGGCTGCACACCTTACTAACATATCAATGTGATTTCAGGGCCTTCTCCAGAAGCAAAAGGAATTGGAAACTAATCTCATGCCTTTAGCTGCAAATCAAGAAGAGAATTTTAGTTCTTCATTTTAAATGCAGAAAACCAAATCCTTAACATTTGTCTTTCGAATTATAAAATATGCTTGTGGCTCAGCTGTGTTTCTTAATTAGCCTAGATTTTTTAAATGCCCATTAAAAACTTGTACATTATATATAAGTGTTGTACTTTATGCAATAAAACAATTTTTTTGTGTGAAAGTTTATAGTATAAAAAATTTCTGCTCTGTCACAATCTGGGTCTATAACACTTTCTACTTACCTTATTGTCTGGAGTTCCTGCCCTGTTAACAATGCTATTCCATACTTTCATGGAACTTACTGATTGAAATACCACTCATGCACTTTGTTCTACCAGCAGTACTTTTGAGGTACCTTACAAAAGTTCATCGCACGTTTCTAGAGGGTTTATGACACTAATTTTTAAAAAACAGTAATAGGCAGTTAAGATTTCTACTATATCTAATATCTAGTTATAGCACTAATGTGCTTAATGAAGTGCTAACTACTGCTACTAAGACCATCTCATAAATGTACTTTCATTTTTCTAAAACTACCAATTTTAAAATCTTAGTGTGTTCCACATTGTCCATTTTGATAAACAAAAACTGTCTTTTGAAATGTGATCCTTTCACAAGCACTGAAAATTATCAAATACTCTGAAAAAGTTAACTAAATTTTAGTGACAGGCAATTTTTACATGGCTAAGCCTAAAAGTAAAAAATAATGCTGCTTGATAGGAAGTTCTATGTACATGGCTTACATTACCTAAATCTTGAGGTATTGAGCCAAAATCCTGTAAATATTAACATCACTGGCTTATACCTGTGTAAAAACACTATACAAAAGCTTAAATCAAAATAAATAGTTGCTAATTAATTTCAGTGAAAGTTTTGTATCTGACATTAAGAGGAGAAAAAAGACATTTTACTTTATCCTTCTGTAAACATCTGATTTTACATATAAGACAGGCTTCAATTTGAAGCTCAAGTACAGGTGACATGTACAAATGTAAAACTTAAAAAAGTGCCAACATGAGATAATTCAAGTACAATATATGTTAAAATATATATTTATTTCAATTTTTATATGCTTCAACTGTTACAGGCCATCATGATTTAAATAAGAAAAAAAACATTTGGGATAGGACAAGAAACCTTTTTTTAGAAAATGAAATATAAATTGTTAATTCACTTTTAAGAAACAGAAAAAGTCCACAACAATGTATTTAAAAAAAGTTACTGTAAGTATTTCTCTTTTGAATATGGCCTGGAAGAATCACTTTTTCCCAAATTTAATGGAGATGGAGACTTATCTCTATCCAAGCTTTCAGTATAGGCAGATAAAAAGTAATTTTCATTTTCTTGAGACTGACTTGATGAAAGGGCATATGGTGTCCCCAAAAATGTCTGATGAGTGAGAACATTAAAATGACTAAACTGATGGGACATATTTAATTGACTATGATAAACCTGAAAATTGCTATATGAATCTTGTTCTGTTGAATTGCTGTTCTCTCCTTCAGAGCATACTATATCAATAGGAGCTCTCTCTTCACAATCAATTTGATTAGTCTTATCTTCTAATAAACCATTTTGCATGTCAACAGACGATTGTAACTCAGTTTGAATATTCATTTTTTGTTCTGTTCCACGTGATGCTTTGGTCTCTTTCGCCAGTATTTCTGAATGAAAATTGCTGTATACTTCTATTTGTGAGATTTCATCCCCTGAATCCAGAGACATATCCTCTTCATCCTTTTCATCGTTTTCTAAAAGAGCTACATTTAAAAACAAAAAGTCCTCCTCTATTGAAATACACAATTTGTTTAAGTTTTAAAATTATACACTACTCACACAATATAACGCGTCAGGGTCTGCAAGTCCACAATCCCTTAAAGCTTGGTCTTCTGCCACAAGTTCACTTAGTCACAACACTCACACTAGGTGTGAATGTCCAGATAATCCGATGCTAAAAGCTTCTGCGAAATGTGTTCACGTTTAATGTTGGGAAATCCCAACTCCCAGCTCCAAAGGGGTTAATGTCAAAACAGCATCTAAAGTTATACGGTAATTCAGTATTTGACAAGACAAATACAAAGTAAAATTTTTGACATCTAGCTTCACTGGATTACTAAAATGGTTAGCTCTATTGAATGCTCGATCATCTCTGCTTTTCATCAAAAACAAAAGTACGTCTTTCGTTTTACATAAAACCTGGAACCAAAGCAGAGGCCATCTCACAAAACACTAAAACTATGACAGCCCTACCGTCCTGAAATTTAATTAAATTGCTAATGAGACTTAGCAGACTATTGCTAAATCTCCGTATCTGGTTTCCTGCTTTTCCTTAATATGACCCCTTTGCTAACAGCAGCAGCCAATAATGCTTCCATACTCTCAAAAAGAAAATGCATACTTCATAATATGTATGGTCTATAGTTCAGACAGAAGTGCATAGTCTATAGTAACTAACAATTTTTATTGACCGTGGTATAATAAATGAGTCACTCTTGTGCATGCCAAGTACTAAGAACAATAAATAAGGTCTTAAAACACTTCCCCTAAAGCTGTTTACACTGAGTGGTGAGTGGATTCAAAACAGGCATTTTCATTTTTTGGTAACAGGAAAACCATTCCTCTTTTTCTCTCTGCCCTAAAGAAAATGAAAACTACTGAAAAGTTACCTGACTGCGACTCAAAAGTCTCATTAGCACCAAGCTGCAGAAGGTTTTCTTCTGTAATTGAGTTGTGATAGCCCACAAGATTTTTAAAGTTTTGCATAAAATCTTCAGCAGTTGCAACCACTATTCCATTATCTGTGTAACTGGAAAGCATCTTGATGGTCTTCTCTTAAGAAAAAAAAAAATTCATATATAAAACACTGAAAATGTGCAACAAAGGATAAATGACAATGTCTGCCCTCCAGCCCTCACAAATCCTTTTCTTCCACATTTTCAGAATCATACCTTAACAATTAACACCCACCACAGCCCCATAAAATCCTTTTGTCCACCTTCCTATATTCATAGTAGAAAACTTTCAAGTGCTTTCTTTACCTGTTAAAAAGACTATGTGCCGTTGCTGTATGTTCTGAGCCTGAAGTCTGATAAGGCAATCCAATTCTGGAGCACTTCGAGTTTGTGAATCACACTGGTGGTATGACAAAATTTCAACCAGATGTTTCTTCTGATAGACATTCAGAAGTGTCAAGAGACTTAGAGCCTTAGCATTCAATCTGTAAAATTAAGCAGTTCAGTATCTGGGCCTGCACTTCTAAAATTTAGTATGGAAATTTTTGCTAGGGATTAAAACTCTTCATTTCTTAACTGAGGCTACTAATGACAACTGCACTGCTTTAGCTCACTGCCTGATGTACAAATGATTCTTAGGAGAGGGGATGAGTAAGAACCATGTATAAGTCTAGAGCAGTGGTTCTCAACCTTCCTAATGCCGTGATATATTTTTATTGTTACAAATGGGTCGCGACCCACAGGTTGAGAACCACTGGTCTAGAGGTTTCTTGGTACAAGGCCTGTGGGGCCAGCTTTTCAGGTTAGACTAAAATCTGAGTCATTCTATTTACTAAATAAGAAATTATAGTTACTTTTAGCTTTACTAATTTACTAACTTTAAGGTAGGCCTCGAGAGCCAAAAAAGTATAACTCTTTCCTTTAGAAAATATAATACATGGCTATTTCTACACCACAAGACAGGGAAACAACTGACAAATCAGTGGCTGTTGTCAGGAAGATTAGATTACTGATAACTCTGGACAAGTCACACCTTTGGGTCTCAGTGTTTATTCTCTGTGTAAGACTTACCCTAAGGCTACTTTATAGGCTTTTACCATGAACAAGTTTTAAAAAGTGAATTGCTACAAGAAGTTTAATACTTTAAAATTATCTAGTCTGAATTTTCTGTAGCACATACACCATGGGACATTAATAGGTATTTCAAAATAAAAGTTTTGTGGTCTAAATTTAGAAAATGTCAATTGACACCATAAAACAAAATTCTTAACTAGAGTTTCTCAGATCCTTTCATGCATAAATACATTGTAATTTACTAGTGACGCTTCAAACTCATCTGATTACTTTGATCATTTTGTAGAACCTCTCAAGTGACTAGTGGAGTCCCACCCAGTTTTTCATTTTGAGAAGTGACTTCTGGGCATGTTAGAAATTTTATACATGAATGAATGCCCTACTCACAAATCCTCATAAGGTCAAGGTTAATCCTTGTCTAAATGTGACTTTATTAGCTACCCAAGGTAGTCCTCAACTGGGGGACGACCTATCTGACATATTCAGGTCTATTCAGGAAAAAAATGCCAATCACTGCATACGGATGATTTTAAACCCACAAATGACAAAGATAAAACCAATTTTACCCATACATCTAAGAACTGCACCAAGCCTCTACTTAAAATACACTGTTTCCTCGTATAAAGGCTAAAATAGTTCAGTATCTGTATTCCCTTATGGCTGGCTACAGACATCTCTGAAAACTGAGGAAATGTCTATCATCTATAAATGGGAAAAGAAAGCAATCTTATGAGCACAGTGCTAAAAGCAATAACCATTATAGTTAATTTTCCAAATCTTACCTGCCTAGTTCCTTTAGTTTTTTCTGAAATTTACAGTGGACTTTCCATTGCCATTTTCCTTCTGGGGTACTAAGTTCTTCAAGGAACGTCAAAAAATTTTTAAGACTCTCTGTAGGGGTAATGAAGTTCATTTTGAATTCAATAAATAAGTCATTCCACAAATGAATTATGGAAGAAGTACTTATTCATATTGTACAGAAATACCTACTTTCCCTATGTACTATTTTCATTTTTCTTCTTTCCCCTCAGAGAGATCTACGTATCTCTACAGCTCAAAGAACCACTACACACTTAAAAAAAAAAGAATGTACTGATAACAATAACAAATCAGATATGATCCAACTGCAGTAAGTGCAGAGACCCGTTGACACCAAATTTACAATTAATTATTTGTAAAGACTAAGAGAATGGCAAAGAAATTTGAAGTAATGAGAGAGCTCAGGAAAAGAATAAAACGTACTAGTTTTCTGGGAATGGCAAAATACATTAAAAAGCATAAGAGGAAAGTTACATGCTCAAAAGAATGCATCATCTTACCAATTGTGACAACCTCTGGATTTAGAATCGATTCATCAGACACAATGAAACCACCAGACACAAATAATTCATTGTACGTATGATTTTTAACATCATCCAGGCTATCGACACCAGCAAAACTAACACAGGGGAGCTTCTTTAAAGTGACCAAGCCAGGTACCTGTTTAAATACCAAAATAAAAATAGAAATAAGGAAGGATAAGGGAATGAACTTATATAAACTCAAATGTGATGTAACCCACAAGAAAAGTCTAACCAAGTGCACTATGGCTCACCTATATTAGTGCATTGCCTCTGGAAACCCACACTCAAAAATAACGTTCCCAACCTTGTTTCTCAATATACATGCATAAATCAATATTCATGAACTGGGACCTACTACGAACACTAAGGAAAATGAGCTTACGATAGACCAGAAAACACAAAGTGGACAAATGCCTGAACTTGTCTGTAACCTGTGAATACAGTCAGAAATCAGATGAGGGCACGAGACTGGAACAGTCAGGAAAGGCTTTTTTTAAAGACCAGTAGGATGTGAGATAGGTTCACAAGACTGAGGTGCCCCCAATCTAAAGGAAAAGAGGGCTAGTTTGGCACAGAAAGGTTTCATACAAATGAAAAGAACAATAAAAAGAAAGTCAGCAGACCTGCTGGCATTCAAGGATTCAGTACTTTTATCAGTCTTAACTATTTGAATAGTAGGGAAGGTCTGTGATATGCAAAATTTTAAAATTTTGTGGAGGTACAAACTTGAATCTCACAAGTTAATTCATTAAAGAATCCTTGAAATTTTATCTCCTAATTTTATCTCCTTTAAAATTCATTTTAAAAACCAAAGCTTTAGAAATTTCACATTAGATTTAAAAATAAGCGAATTTTGAAAAACATAAATGAATTTGACTTTACAGTCTACCTTGTGAATGAAACCTGCAATGTCTTCATTTTGAATAATAATCAATAGTTTATCTAATTTTGATCTTCTTTCCAAAAACTGTTCTGGATGACATTCTGTATTGCCTAATTTGGTAAGATATTCCTGTTAAAGAAAAACAACTGAATCAACATTAAATAGCTTTTTTTTGGAAACACCAATAAACAGCAAAAAGGTAATAAACTGGTAAAACTTTAGTACTGATAAATTGATAAGCTTAACTACTACCAGGACACTCTTATCCATTAACTTTTTGTACTCATGGGAAACCTGAGCCCATCAAAAACACTCTTCTAAAGATCAGAGCTTCACAAATCAGTCAAAACGTTAGTGCCATGCAAGCAAAGCCAAGTAAATGCCAGTATGGGGTAACAAAAAGAAACAGAACAATGGATTAGTCCAAATTTTTAACTCAGGTTCCGTAGTTATTACCAGTAACTCAGAGCCTAGTCAATAATCACTCCCTGGCTCCTATTTTCCTTTCCTTTTTTTCCCAATAGTATGGCTGCAAATAACCAAAGGTCTGCTTAGAAATGGGTATCTAAACACACTTGTTTAGAGTTACAACACCCTTTTATGACTCTGTAGCTTCTATAACTCAAAACAGTTCAAAGAATGTTAGTACAGAGCTTCAGCATGTTCAGTAGTATTCACATACTAATTTCCGTTTACCAGCAAAACTAACACAGGGGAGCTTCTTTAAAGTGACCACTAATTTCTGTTTACCAGCAAAACTAACACAGGGGAGCTTCTTTAAAGTGACTTCACTGCCATTTCTTTTCCGTTTTGCTCTTCAAACAAAGTATACTCTTCCAACTAACACCTCCTTCCATGCTGGTGACATGGTACTACCTTTCACAGAACAGTCTATGCAGAGTTCCTTTCACTCTTTGCTTACTGGTGGAATCCTGAATCCTGAAGTAAGTAAACCACAAGATCCTGGAGTACATATTTCTCATATTACAGATATAGGAGATGAATTTTGGTGGGGGGTGGGGGAGACAGAGACTCAAGTTGTCACCCTGAGTAGAGTGCCGTGGCATCACAGCTCACAGCAACCTCCAACTCTTGGGCTTAAGCGATTCTCTTGCCTAAACCTCCCAAGTAGCTGGGACTACAGACGGCCGCCACAACACCCGGCTATTTTTTTTTTGTTGCAGTTGTCATTGTTTTAGCCAGCCCAGGCCAGATTCGAACCTGCCAGCCTCAGCGTATGTGGCCATCACCCTACCCACTGAGCTACAGGTGCCGCCAGAGATAGATTAGTATTCTTAATCACAGCTGCTCAGATAGCCATAATCAAAATCCATGAGTCCCCTGCTCTTTCAAGAGCTGCCTAAAGTGTCACACGCACAGCATCTTAGTATCTTCTGTTCTGATTCTCCTTTAAGCTTTGATGCTTCTAGGTAGATTTCAGACCAACTTAAACTTAATGAAAAGGTAAATTACCATCTGACAAGCCTACTGACAATGTATAATCCATCTTTTTACATCAAGAAGCTTTAAATTCAAGCTCAGTTTAAGTAAAACAGTTTAAGTCACACTAACAAGTCAGTTTCACTATTCACAAAATCTTTTATTCTAATATTTTTGCTGGAAAATTTCCAGTGGATGTGGATATAAAATTGAAGTTACAATCTGATTATCTATCAGATTTGTAAAATGAAGAACAGTCTTTTTTCAGTATAAATGATAGAAATATCATTTGTTCTATGCCAGAATGAATTAAAAGCATTCATCATAAGGAAATACATTTCATATCCCCTTTATATATATATTAGGTACATTACAATCCATTAAAAAAACAGGGTAGTGGGTGGTGCCTGTGGCTCAGTGGGTGGGGCACCGGCCCCATATATACTGAGGGTGGTGGTTCAAACCCAGCCCCAGCCAAACAGCAACAACAAAAAAAAACCCGTGTTGTGGCGGGCGCCTGTGGTCCCAGCTACTTACGAGGCTGAGGCAAGAGAATCACCTAAGTTCAAGGAGTTGGAGGTTGTTGTGAGCTGTGATGTCACAACACTCTACTGAGGGTTAATAAATGAGACTCTGTCTCAAAAAAAAAAAAAAAAAAAAAAAGGCAGCACCAGTGGCTAAAAGGAGTAGGGTAGGGCACCAGCCCCATATGCCGGAGGTGGTGGGTTCAAGCCCAGCCCCAGACAAAAACTGGAAAAAAAGAAGAAAAAAAGAAAAAAAAAAAAAACAACCAGGGTGGAGGGTAGTGTTATACCAGAAACAGTCCTTAACCTATTCTTTCACCTAGCCCCACATTAATGTAGAGTTACGTTTCTGCAAAGTACTATGCTTGGGATCGTGCTGCCTGGAATAAAAGTTGAGAAGCTCTACATCTAATCATATACAGCAAAAATGCAACCAAAGAACTACCAGTAGTCCGAATTTCATCTTCCCAAAAAACTGCTTAGAATCGGTAAAGAAAGCACAAATGAGTATTCAGATTCATCTTTCATTTCCATATTCTTCCTGTCTTCTTTGGATACACCCACAAAATATGCTGATATCACAGACCCTCAAACTGACAAAAACTTAGTAGTACTGAGTTTCTGAGCTACTCTGGGCTATAAACCACTTATTTATAGCCTCTCTACTTCTTCTAACAGGCAAAAACTCCAGTCATGGTTAAGTAATTCCATAAATGGAAGCAGGTATTTATTTCAAACCCTAGTTTAGTATTAATTAGTAATATTATACCAGTGTCACAGCTTATAGCAACCTCAAACTCTTGGGCTTAAGCAATTCTCAGCCTCCCACATAGCTGGGACTACAGGCACCCGCCACAATGCCTGGCTATTTTTTGGTTGTAGTTGTCACTGTTGTTTCGGGGGCCCAGGCTGGATTCGAACCTGCCAGCTCTGGTGTGTAAGGCTGGCACCCTAGCCACTTGAGCTATAGGCACCAATCCTAAACTTTACGTGTCTATGTCTATACCTGTATACACATACAAAGGCATGTGTGTCTAGGATTTTTAAACCAAATGTAAATACTTGAAACGTCAGTCTGCCTTTGGGTTTAAAAAAAAAAACAAAACAAAAAACCTCCCAGTGAGCAATCTTTCATGACTGAGGAATCTTTTGAGATCATCAAATTTTTGATCAATAAGGCCTATAGGGAACTGTGACATGGCCAGAGCATCAAGAAATGCCAAAAAAGTGTTATCATTAGGCCATTCCTGGGCAGGTTTTTCTATTTGTTTGATAAAATTCCAATATGAGATAAATACCAGCAATTTACATTTACCTCTCTGTATTTTTCCCTTCTCTTCATTAAAAACCCAAGAAACATTCACAGTTTTTAAAAAGTATTTGCAGTATATATACAAATGCTCTAAACTGACATTAAAACAAGATCTTAATCCTAAAATGTTTAGATCATTGAATTTAGTTGAACTTAACTGGTCTTTTGTTCTATTTTAAGTAATGAAAATTTATGGTCAACATCGAAGAACAAAAAGTCCATTTTACGGAAGTCAGACCAATAAGACGTACAGCACAGCTATTACCTTCTTGTTTAATTACCTTTATTTCTTTACAAAGCACACTCTCTTCTTCTTCATGAATATAAAATTTCACAGTATTTTTCTGGACATCTTTCATGATTTTAACCAAACTATTAAATACTTCAGGTTCTAACTGGCTTATAAAATTTGAAAGAGCTGGTTGGTCAGAAATGTTTACATCACTGGATGGTTTTGCTGCTTCTTTTTCTCCTGGTTCCCGGACACTATCACCAGGTACAATAGGATCAGAAGTCACCAGTGACTCTGCAACTTGATGTGGCTGGCTCACTTCTATTTCAGTTAAACTCAAAGTTGAAGAGGGATGCTGCTCGTTAGCGTTGGTGTCTTTCAAGGTGTCACTACAAAGTGGATCAAGGTGCTTACTGTTGACTTCACTTGAGGATCCTGGTAAGACGTGCCTTTCCAGAGGAGTCAATGGTATCTTTGCACCAGGACTGACTGGCGGCAAATTTCCACTCTGGGCTGATGCTTTAATAATAATAGTATTTAGTTTCTCATGCAAGCCATCTACAAACTCTTGCACACCAGCTTTAGAAGTCTTAGAATATATAAACTCAGAAAGACGTTTCATCTTCTCTTGTGTTGAAAAGATAGGTGTGGAAATGCTACTGACATATGAAACATTCTTTTGCTTCAAAATCTCTTCTATCTTCCTAGAAAAGAGATTGTACTCTCCTAACACTGTTTTTTCTGTGGTTTCACTCACTGCAGGCGACTCTGCTGCTGGCACACATTGCTCCTCCACTGTCATCACCTGACCTGTCACCTCGTCATCCTCAGTGGTGCCCTTTAGTGTGTCTGTAAATGGAGAGGATGGAAACTGGTAATCAGAACTTCTCTGTCTACTTATTACCCGGGGGTCATTAGGAAAGGCCTCTTGTGGTGGTAGACACACCAGTTGTTCTTCTGGTGATTTCATACCTATATAGGAAGAGTTCATTATTATAAGAGCAATCCAAAAAGACAGTATGTGAAAACACAAACTCTTAAATCGGGGGTGGGATGGGGGTGGGGGAAACGGTCAGTATACATTTATGCACTGAAAGGTAAAATAAAAACCTCAAATTCTGGTGTGAATCCTAATTCCTTTACGTCCTGCATATGAGCTGTCTTTGTATTTCAGTAGTCAGAGTAAAAACTTTGTTTGTTTTTTAAGAGAAAGGGTCTCTTGCTTTGTGTCACCAAGGCTAGAGTACAGTGGCATGATCATAGCTCACTGCAGCCTCAAACTCCTAGGCTAAAGAGATCCTCCCACCTCAGTCTCCTGATGAGCTGGGACCATAAGGCACACACCACCATGCCCAGCCAGTATTTCCCCTTTGTTTGTAAACAATTTCAAGAGAAATCAGGACAGCTATACCCATTTGAAATAAAGAAGTCATTTAGTTAATGAGACTACCTTTGACTCTTGTAAACTAGCTCAATCACCAAAAAACAAAACAAACCCTTGCCAAAAAAACTACTCCCCCCCTGCAAATCCTAAATTCAAACAGTGTTTTTTGAAACAAGTACCCTAATTCCATTTTTAAGACAGGAAAAAATGTATTTAATTTTTATTTTTAATAATACTGTATTATAGGAAAAGAAAAATGTTCACAATCTGTGCCTCGAAGACCATATTATGCAATTTTACCCTGTAAAAAGTCACTAATGTTTTCAAACCTATTTTGAAAGATTTTACTCACACTTCTCAAACCTTTCGAAACAGCCTCAGTAGCAGTCAGCTTGTAATATTTTCTATCAATCCCAGGGGTTACCATGAACTACTGCACTCATTAGTTACTGCAAAGGCTACTTGTCAGCCCAGTAAAAAGACTACAGCAGGTCTGTGGGTGAAAGTCAGAAGGGAGCAAAATATCCAATACACCAGGATAAAAGTTACAACTGTATGAGAATGATAAACCAGAAAACTAAAGTTTTATAAGATAATTCAGGAATACTTAATGTCCTAAATATCTTTCTTAAATCTGTAACACTGTAATGGAGTTTAGTGCACACATAAAAAGTCTGGAAGGGTACATAAAAAGGTGGTAACTGTGGCTGATATATGAGGAGAAACTTGGTGCATGGGACTAGACTTACTTTCTGAAGTACAAGTATTTTTATACTTGACTTCTATATAGACCATGTCAAGTACCCAGTATGTTCCAATAAAAAGTTTTAAATTAGTATTTTATGAAACAAATGGGTTAAGGAAAACTGCCCATAATTTAAAAACTTCTGAATTATTATTTAATTTTTTTTGAAACAAGGTCTATATTGGCCAGGCTAGCCTCAAACTCCAGGGCTTAAGCAATCCTCCTGCATCAGCCTCCTAAACAGCTGGGACTAAAAGCAGGTCCCTCTACACCCAGCTACTTATTTTAATTTAAAAACTTGCTCCCAAAATTTATAGTTAAATATCAGACCAACATGGATAAAGGAAATATTTTTAAGCTGAAATATAATTTAAATCCACATGGAGAATTTCCCATATTTAAAACTTTAAACCAAACAAATCCCTTTTAAACACAAATAATCTGGCTGGGCACAGTGACTCACATCTATAATCCTAGCAACTCTAGGGGCCAAGGTGGGAAGATCACTTGAGGTCAGGCATTCGAGACCAACCTAAGCAAGGCAAGATGCTGTCTCTACTAAAAATAAAAAAAATTAGCCAGATGTGGTGGCACACATCTATAGTCCCAGCTATTTGGGAGACTGAGGCAAAACAATTGCTTGAGCCCATGAGTTTGAGGTTGCTATGAGCTAAGCTGACACCACAGCACTCTAGTCTAGGTGACAGAGTGAGACTCTGTCTCCAAAACAATAAACATCTATTTCTCTATCTGTAAGATCACCACCTAATTTTCTTTTATATGTATTTCCCTTTATAACTTCATTTAGATCAACTTTACTATTTTAACAAAATCTTTGTCAATAAATTATTTAAATATATATAACATGTCAATATCCCTAAATGTATGAAAAAAAATTTTTACTGTCATTAAAGTAAAAACAAATTTTTTTTACCGTCATTTTTTACTTTTAAGTGAAAGGGGAATAGTCCCTTTGTTTACAAAATATGAAGATAGCATCCCAAATAAGAGGAATGAAGATGCTAATGGAGCATTCTGAAGCATATGTGCTATTCCTAATGAGAAAGAATTATGGATAGATATAAAATGCGGATTAATCCCTGACACATAATGTTGAATAAAAGAGCCAGACACAAAAGATGACATTCGTAGGTTCCACTTATTTTAAGATCAAGAATATGCAAAACTAATCTATGGCAAAAGAAGTCACATTAGTGGTAACTTCTTGGGAACAGGGGGAATTGTAATATTAACTGGTAGGATGCAAAAGAAAATCTTCTGGGGTGCTAGAATGTTCTACATTCTCAATTTAGGTATAGTAACAGAAGTATAGATATAGAATTATGTAAAATTTCATGAAGTTGTACACTAAAGATTTATGTACTTTTCTTATCTGTTATTCCTTTTTTTAAAAATCATCTTTTACTAGAAGATTTTCTTAGAGAAAATAACTCAAAAAAATCTTTCTTTTAATTCCCAAAGGAATCACTATAAAAATCTACTAAATCATTTAGCATTCTTTACAAATTAAAAAAAACTTACTTTTCAAAAGAGTAAGCTATACTAAAATGTAAACAATAAAAAAAGACCACTATCAAACTCTTAAGCAAGAAGACAATGTCTATGACTATCCACAGAGAAGCTGAATTGCCTAAGCTCAGACAAAGGAGACTATCTTCTAGGAACCTACCACAACTAGTAATATCTGTGAATGTTTCTGGAATCCTCTGTTATTTAAACTATCTGTAGAATTTAGCTTTACAATTAGAAGAAATGGGTTAAGAATTTCAAGATTAGGAACAGTATACCTAGAAGGCTTTAATGGTACTTTTTAAATTTAAGAAAAACCTCCCATAGGATAGCTTACAGAAATTTATTAAGAAAACATTTTCGCTTTCCAAATCATATCAGTTAAAAACTTAAATCTATTATTCGTAACTTTTTGGGACATATTCTTTAATGATTTAAACATAGGTATGATATTATTCAAATTTTCTATAATTAACAGAATTTAAATGTATGCCCTATTAATGAAGCAACAGAAATGCAAGCAGCAATTCTGAAGAAGGGCACATTGGGAGGGAAGGCAAAGTAAGCTTCCTCACCTGGCGTTTGTTTCTCATCATCCTTTCCCAGCTGGTCTTCGGGGCTTCTTGCACTCCCTCCTGAAGGAAAGCATCCATTAGATTTGCAGACACTCTTCAGATATCAGTGATGCTGTTATATACCTTTCAGACAATCCCAAATGGTAGGTCACAAATGCAAATATCCCTTCCTTTGCCTAAAAAAACCCTTCAGGTCATTCAGAACAAGGAAGTTGCTTTCCTTTCCATTTTAGTGATGGAGTATCAACGTCTAGATGTTGTGCCTTCAAATGGCCCTCAATGCCAGGTATAAAGGTGTCACAAATGGAAGAAAGGTTAGAATCATCATCTCATATCAACTACTTCACTATTTTTTGTTTCTCCCACTCAATCACTGTCTCCAGTTCACAAAAGACTCCTAGTTCCCTTTCTATTACTCTTAGGCCTCTTGCACTCTCTAGTAAGGCAGGGGTCCTCAAACTTTTTAAATACGGGGCCAGTTCACTTCCCTCAGACCGTTGGAAGGCCGGACTATAGCTTAAAAAAAAAACTATGAACAAATTTCTATGCACACTGCACATATCTTATTTTGAAGTAAAAAAACAAAACAGGAACAAATACAATCACACCACCTCATGTGGCCCACGGGCCGCAGTTTGAGGATCCCTTTTAGAGGATGGTATTGAAGCCCGTGGATATTTTATTTTTCTATACTATGAAAAATAGTATATTTTCATAGGAGTGTATAGGTATATCTTTGCAGCACAGGGAAATCAGAACACTACAAAAAAATAATAATCTTACAACATTTGCTGAACTATTCTTGTCTCGTGATTCAGTAAGTTTTCTTAGTATATTTGCACTATTTCAGGCCATTCTGTAAGATGATTCAATTTCTTTAAGAATATCCAATACTAAGAAATCAAAGTTCTCTCTTAACAGATGAACCTCAACAAGAACTACTTATTAGATGACAGTCTGTCATATGAGGTTGACTCTAGCAAAATGAGAAGACAGCATTTAACTGGTTACCCAAAGAGCATTACATCATCTCTGTAGCTCCCTCATCTTACTAGAAACTCAGTTCCTGCCAACAGAAGTCTGCATGCTAAACTCCATAGGGGGAATAAAGACGTCTGAAAACCCTGTTTTTAATAGGCCATTTTGCAGATACTTGCTGATGCTGGCCAAGAACAGCAATACTCAGTGATGAACTTTATACTGCTCAAAATAAAGACACTGAAGATGTCAGAGCCAAATGAGATGAAGCACTTAGTGACCCAAGAATGGAATCTAGAAAAGATGAAAACTTTCAGAAAACTGGTCTCTCAGTAAATGAAGCAAACCTAAGTACTAGTATACTTGTTCTTACCTGTAATTGGGATTAGTTTCCAATGTATTTCAGTCTCTTCAACATCTTCTGACTTAGACTGCTGTTTATGGAATCCATGTTCAATGGAACATGGGACAGTAGGACATAAACTGCAATCTTCAAAACTGTTCATGTTTATTAAACTTGGATCCTAAAAATTAAAGTATACATTCAATAGTTTTCAAAGAGCTTTAACATCAGAATAAATGATTTTTCACAGCAAACTGACATGATTCAATCTAAACATTACAAATGAGTGAAATCACTATAGTAAAGATACATTAGTCTCAAAATGAAAACATAATATTTGATCTTGATTTAGAAAACGGACTGGTAAACATTAAAGTGCCCAGATAATAAATATTTTTGGTTTTATAGGCCAGATACTCAACTCTACCATTAGAGTGCATAGGCAGCCATAGGCAATATCTAAATGAATGGGCATACACGTGCGTTCCAATAAAACATTACAAAAATGGACAGAATGCTAGGTTTGATGCACACGGTTGACTTGATTTAGAATACTATTTTATGAAATATTAATAGTACAGGTTGAGCTCCTCAGTGCCTACCTTACATGCCCTGCCATATAAGCCTGCTGTCATCATGTTCCCCCTAAAATAAATATCCCAAAACTATATGGAGAAAGGTCGGAGACAAGCATACGCATATGGCTTTTATTCTATAGCAGGGAAGAGAAAATGAAGGAAGCATATATTAAAAGTAAGCTTTTATGAAAATAGTGCCATCCTAGTATTGTTTCCAGTGATGCAGCCACTTCTTGAGGACTTAAGGCTACTTCTCAGCTAGAAATTAGTTAAGTACATATCATAAACTGGACGCCCTAATAAGCAAGGCTGAATCATTGTAGAGATAATCCTAATGGCCACTCACCTTCCACTCCTATATGCATTAAAAATACCAAGTATCTAACCTTGTCTTGTTACTCTGGCAAACTGCATTTGGTCTTATCTGCCTCACCTTTGGGTTCTCTGTTGCTGTCAACAGAAAGCCAATACTGTGAGAATTCCATTTTTTATGAAATAATATGGTTGTAACTCGCAATTTGCCACTTCTGACAAATGATTGCCTAGCCTTAGCTTTAACACAACAGGTAAACTTAAGAGAATAATAGGGTGGCCATAACTTGGTTACAACTATTTAAATTGCCCACAAACTTTATGGCCACCCTATATTAAGTCTGTAAGCAGGAAGGAAACAACTACTTTGCCATTAATCTTTTTGTAACAAGGAATAACTTAGAGGTACCATCCTAAACAGATAACTTTACTCAAGAAGATTTTATTTTTTTGAAAGGAAAAACCACTCCCTAAAGCATACCCACATTATCTCTTTCCATACATACTCACAAAAGCAAATAAAGATAACTAGAAAAACATATGCTTACTTCTTTCAAATGTAGCTTATGGTCAATGCCTTTGTCGCTGGCAGAAATAGCCACAGGATACTTTAAAGACGCTGTATCAACTTCTAGCAATGGGCTTTGAGTACCCTTAAAATGTTCGTTTTCAATATTTGCACAAGGAGGCTGCTCATATTCTTTCTTATCTGGGGTAGAGTTCAGCTCATACTCATGTTTTTGCCTCAGCTCTTCATAGCTATCACCAGTGCTCAATCCTAAGGCTTTGTTGACTGTGTCTGTCAGGGATGCATCAGAATGGCGTGCACTTGCTAACGTTTCTGACAGCCAATTAAAAAGCCTGTGGACGTCAGCAATGCCAGAGCTACAAGAATCCTGCTGCTGCCGCCTCAAGTCAGCCTCATACCCAACTGAGCCAATAGACTGTGGTGACGCTGAGAAAAAAGACAAAAAAGTCATTTCTTGAAGTTAACTTTGAAGGCCAGCATAAAAATTTTTTAAATCAAATTTACCTAAAAAATTATTGTTCTAAGACGCTTACAGTCATGAGCTCAACCAAACAACTAGCTTAGACTTTATAAATATACCCATTCCTTATTTAATAAAGATAGTTGATTCTAAAATAAAAAGTTAATTTTCATTTAAGCATTCTATTAATAGAAAAATGAACTCGTGTTATCAGGTTGCAAATATGGAAAATATATAATAGCCCATTATAGTTACCTTAAATTTTACCACCCAAATCCCAAAGTGAACCAGATACTTCACAACATTTGCACTTGCTATTTTGCCAATTCTTAGGAACAAATACACTTAAATTTAAGGACTTAATTGATTTCTATCTTTTTCACACCTATACTTTATCCTTAAGGCCCTGGTTGACCTTCTTAAAATGTAAGCCTCATCTTGAATAACAAGGTTAAATTCATAATAAAACTAGGGTTATTAGAGATACAGAATCATCCTGATGAAATCTCTGCTAAACCTGCACCCATAACAAAAAGCACTATCAGAGAAAACATAGTAAGACATGGCTCCAAGAAGGTATAAATCTAGATAATTTGTACAACCAATATACAGTAGGACCTCTGGACCAAGAGACTGTAACAAACTGGTCAACAAACAGAGGTGGTTGACATAAGGCCTACTTGTATTGAAATGTAAATGTGGTGCATGCCCATCTATGAAAATTAAGTCAACTTAAGGAGACAGACAGCTAGGTAGGTTCTACTGTATTAAGTGACATTCAGAAAGTCACCTATTTTAATCTAGATAGGGGTAGTATCAGGTAAAGCGTGAGTAGGTACTGGGATTTCTAAATGAGGGAGGGAATAATGTACTACAGCAAAAATTAAAGAAACAATTGAGTATATACTGTATGATTCTAATTATATAAAATTATAAAGCAAGACAAAAAAGCAGATTAGTCCTGGGGGGAGGATTAACTACAAAGGAACAGAAATGAGTTTTGGGGATAAAAATGTTCAGTGATGGTTACATAGCTGTCAAAACTCATCAAACTGTGTACTTAAAATGGATACATTGTTTATAAACTATAACTCAAAAAAGTCAATGTTAAAGTTAAAAGGGACAGGGTAGAAGTCAGGAAATTACCTACTATAAAACAAGTGGATTCACCACAAAAATCAGATCGGGGTATTTTAAAAGTTAGAATCCAACTGAAAAGAATAAGTGAGAAACACTGAGAAACTCAAGTCTGTAGTTAACTAATATATCCTTCTTTTCTTGCCCCATTTCTTCTTTCATCTATGACAGTTAGCATGACTTTCCCACCATTTTAATTACTGATGAAGCCTGATTTTCAACCACAACTATTCTTTCATATACAAAGAATTAGTAAATCACATGAACTAAAACTGTACCAAAAAATAAGTATCATTTTTATTAGGAACAATGCCTTGGCATGAGTCAGAACTTAGTTCAAACATGAATTCCATGTTAAGATAAGAGAGTTAACTTATCTCAGATGGTTTACTCATCTGCAAAGTAAGGATAATAATGCCTACCACTCAAGAAACTGAATGAGTTCACACATGTAGAAAGCACCTAACACACAGTGAACACTTGAACTCGGAAGACACAGATCAAAAGTGTAAGACAGTATGTATAAGTGTTATAAGGTTCAACACAGGACACAAATTCAACATAAACTGAAAGACAAGACCATCAAGGAGCAGAATAGCCAGAAAGCTGAGGAGAGATATGAACTGCAAAGACAGACGGCTGGAGAAAAATGAAAGATGCTTTAGGAAAAAAGAGAAAGGAGGACTGACACAACATAGGTAAGGAAAGAGATCAGCCTTAACTAAAAAGCATGTGACAGCAAAGAGGAAAACATGCCTGGATGTGGCTACCCTGTAACAAAGCCTTGAAAGCCAAGAACAGAAGATGAGATTGGTAGCAAATAAGCAATATTCAGAACAACATAGTGAAAAGAATGCAAGAAGTAAGTCAGGAAGGCTACCAAGGAGATAAGCATATGGACAAAGATGACAACGCTGCAAAGAAAAAGATTAGGCAAAGAAAAAAACAACAGTTTTTACAAAGAACAGCACTTATCAAATAGAACTTACTGCTATGATTTCCATCTGTACTGTCTTAAACATTTATGTAGCTGTTGAAATGTATTTTACATTTTAATTAAATAACAACACATGGTTAGTATATTGAGAAGAAAGTAAAAGAAAGCAGGTAAGTGAAAAGTGAGGCTATACATAGAGATTGCTAAGAGACCAAAATGTAATAAAGACATTGACCTGACAGAAACACACTGAATCTGAAAAGAGCCAAGTGAAATTGCTCAGTAAGAAATATAGGAATACTCAGAACTGCCATAATCAATAACAACAGCAACACACAACATAAATTTTATAAGAAAGCTCCCTGAATGTAAAAGAACTCATTTCATGATTACAGACTAGCAATGGAAAGACCTCAAAAATCTAGATGATAAAAATGCTTTAGCTAACTTACAATATTAAACACATTTAAGACAAGGGTCTCCCATTTCTGCCTTTTTCTGTGAACTAAAACAAGCAAAAACAAACAAACAAAAAAAAAGAAGGAAAAGAAGAAAAAGCCAGAGATATTCTTGCAGTCCTAGGGTAAAAAAAAAGAATTTGTATATGCGTGAAGAAAATTGTATTTTCTAATTTACAAGTTTCCTTTCATTTACAATACCCTATTTAGGTATTTACCTAAATATTTACCCCAATATTCTAATGTAGTACTTCTCAAATTATAAAAACAAAGGAACATAAAAAGAACAAAAACTCCAATTAATAATAGCTGAGCATACTTTGTCATACTAGCCTAAATCAAACAATTCAAAAATATGATGTACCAGGGCAGGAGTTGGCAAGTGCTTTCTGACCAGAGAGTAAGTATTTTACGCATCATAAGGCATTCAGTCTCTGTCTCAACTTTGCCACTATTGCATAAAAGTAGTTATATACACATCAATGGTGGGGATAGCTGTATTCTAATACAACTTTCTTTATAAAAACAGGGGACAGGCTGGATTTGGCACCCAAGCTTCAATTTGCAAGATCCTGTACTCCAAGAACGAACAGACCTATTTTACTATATTTTTGGTTGTTATTATAAGAGTAATCTGATATTTTACCTTCATACAGATGGCAATTTTCAGATAAATTACTGGTTTTGGCGAGCTTTCTCATATTTTCAGGTAGATCCTCAAGCTTCCTCTTCAAGACAGTTTTGCTTCTCAAATCTTCTGTGTCTGACTCCCCACCCGCATTTTTTTTCCTACACTGAATTAAATCAATCAATTCTTTAACTCTGTCCTTATCATAATCCAAAGAATGAGATGACCTTTGCTTTCCAGGTATAATGCTTTCACCCCTTGAATTATTTCGTTTTCCAAATTTCATTTTTGTACCATTCATTTCTTCTTCTTGACCTTCATAATCTGAAAGTGGACTAAACTGTTGAAGTTTTCTATTTTCTTCAAATAGCTTTTTTAATTTATAAATAGGTAACTGATACATTTCAGGACAAAAAATGTAAGTATGCAAACCATTATCAATATGGGATTTATTTTTTGGAGCTGAGTATAAGAATTTTTTATCATCTAATCGTGAATCATATGGAAACATAATAAACTCTCGTTTACCTGAACCAAAACCTCGCTTAAAAAATTCACTTACATACTTTTCAACAACATGATGAAAATTTACAGTGCTTATATTTTTGAATTCCTTTCGACACTGAATCAAAGCAAATTGTAAAAACTGAGCTACTTTTAATACATCTGGCATGCTCTCTGGCATGCCGCCATGCCTCTCCTGCGGTGCTGCATTGGTTGAACCTTTTTGTGCTGTAAACAAACAAACAAACAAAAAGCAAACCATGTTAGCAATCAAGTAACTAGCCAAATATACACCTAAGTATTGCCAAAGAAGTGTAACAACATATATACATTAATGTTGAACCAAATGAGTATGTATCTTAATACATCTATATAAGAAAGCAAATATATGAAATAGCATCCTGGTAAATCCAGGAGCCTAAAATGGGTCACTAAGAAACTAAAACAGAACATATTTTAAAAAAATATATACACACACTCAATGAAGATCTTCACTTTCTATTGCTGCTAGGCAATTCAAATGATGACAAGAAAAATGTAAAGAAAAATAAAAAGACTCAGGGCAAGATCTGAGGCTCCATAGAAATATCACTCCTTCCTCTTATAAAACAGCAACTTTAACTTCACATGAACCACTACCAGACACTGAGTAGCCACAATTTTAAGAAACTCATTCTTAATTCAACATTTAAACTCATTCTTGGTGGGAACTTTACCTTAATATTAAGGTTCATTCTTAGAAAAGGTAAATAACAAATTTTTCTCTAAAATTAGTGCCAAAAATTCTTATTAATTTTCAATGGCCTAACATGTAACCTGGTAATCCCTAAAATTTGAATGCAAAAATGAACTAAGATAACCCTCATAAACTAAGCTACACTGAACAGTTAACCAAACTTTATTAGTGAAGTATTGGTAAGACTCAAATAATTTTTTTGTAGTTGAAAAAGAAAAACATTAAATCATGTAACTTGTGTTTCATACTACTAATGCCTTTTAATACCTCTAGTATTTTCCAAAACATGGTGTTAAGAGAGAAAATGTTTTAGTAAGTTATATAGAAAATCCCCCCCCCCCTTTTTTTTGACAGAGCCTCAATCTGTCGTCCTGGGTAGAGTGCCATAGCATCACAGCTCACAGCAACCTCCAACTCCTGGACTGGAGCAATTCTCCTGCCTCCGCCTCCCAAATAGCTGGGACTACAGGTGCCCGGCTATTTTTTGGTTGCAGTCGTCATTGTTGTTTGGTGGGCCTGGGCTGGATTCAAACCCACCAGCTCAGGTATACGTGGCTGGCACCTTAGCCACTTGAGCCACAGGTGCCAAGCCAATCTGGAAAATTTCAATAAACATATAGGTATCTATAAGTAACTAGATTTAGATAGTCAAAGAACTTACAAGTAACTATGCCTCTAGGTTCTTGAAATAGAAACAAAGCATGCAGGACTCGAGACCTGGCAGTCTGATGTTCTAAAAAACAGAAGCCAAATTCATTAGCAATGTATTTTAACTAAAAAGGAAAAAAATAATTGTAAAAATTAAAGAGAGACCACCTACCATATGGAGAAACCATCTGATAAGGAGAGAGAAGAAAAAGGAATCCTCGGTCTCCCAAGGGTTTAACAAGAACCTGCATTTTTGAGGGAGGGAAGAAGTTGTATCTGCTTTATTATTACTCACCATAAGGCAGACACATAGCACTTTCTACTAATTGTAAAGAAAAAAAGTTCTCAATCATTTTTTTTAGGAAAAATATTGCTACTGAATTAATCAAAAACCCTACCAACTCACTGCTGATAAGCAGGATTCTAATCAAATGAAAACTGCTTAGTTTCCATAACTTTAATGAAAAAATGTTACTGAAAGAATTCCCCTAATTAACTGTGAAACCAACTTGTTAATTTTTCCCCCTGATGGTACAAGGACCAAACTAAAGACTTTAAAAATTTACCTCAAATTCAAAGACAAGTTATTAAACTGCTAAAGCAAATGTGCTGGATGCTGGATATAAAATAAGCTTTGAAACACTGCCTTTCAAGAGTTCAGGCTAAATTTCAAATAAAATGTATTCCCATAATCTAATTCCACACATTTTTAATGAACACTTTTCTCACATAAGGCAATTTGCCCTGCCAGAGATAACTTCACATACAAGCAATACAAGGTCCTTGATCAGAAGTTCCTAAATTGGGTACAGAAAAACAAGAAATTCCTGTAATTAAGACCAAAAAAGGCTCCCTAAGAAATTTAACAAAGCAACAGAAATGGAAAAAGGATAGTTTGTTTATGGTAGTAAAAGATGGTAAAGAAAGGTTTATTGACAATATATTCAAAGGCGGATTTTGAAGAACAGTATACAGACAAGAGCCTAAGACTGTGGGAAGGACTTTGCAGTAGAGGCAACATCATGAGTAAAGGCAGGTTGTGATATGATAGTTTATAACCATCACAGTACTTATGACTGGCAAAGGGTGAGGACACGCCAGGATAAACGTATTAGTACAAATCTAGAAAAGAAGATTATGGGGCAGACTGTAAGATGATGCGAATGCCAGGTTAGTGAGGAATGTCCCTGAGAGAATACCTACCCTTCTGAGCTTAGTGTTTCCTTAAAACAACAACCACCAAGACTTGACAGCACTATACAGGAGTTGGAAAAATATATAATGCAACAAACTTATTTCAGGGACTATTGCAATAGTTCACAATATTTCTGAGTAACTAAGAAACAGTGTACAGCAAATGAACACAAAATGACACCTGAGCTCTAAAAGAAAACTTGTGCTACCTAAAATTCCTTAAACAATTCTAGTAAACAAAGTATGTGGAAATACCAATAATTTAAAGGCAAAAACCATGCTACTATTCACTTTTAACAAAAACATTGCTGGAACTTCGGAAGTAAAATGGTGGTACGTTTGGAGATTTCAAGTAGTCCTAAGGTGACCAGCTTCCCGGAGATAACTTTTTCCTTTCAGTTTAATCTGTGCAAAAAATGAGTTGTTGATGTCATGTGATGCTCAAGCAGTTTACTCCAGAAGTGCTCATATAGCACAGACAGAAGTAGTAGGCTGGTGGCATGGGCTGGCCACAGGTAGGGGATCAGATGACCAAATGACCAAGAGGTTCTCCATTTGGAGATCATTCTCAAGTTTGGGAAATCTTTCCTTTTTTTTAATGCCTCTATTAAGTCTGGGTCAGTTACCCGGTGATTCTTTCCTAACGGGGAGTTTAAGCTACTCTTATAAAGGTAAGCTTTGTTTTAAGGTTTCTAAAAGTTATATCAGTGCGGAGATGGCCCCATCTCCTGGAAATTCCTGGGTCAGGGTTGGATCTGCAGTCTAGAATGCATCATGCTTACTGCTAAGTGACACACAGTAATGGCCCTGCAAGACACTTAGTGGGCTTTACAGCTACGACTTATAGCCACGGTATGTTTCTTGTAGTGTATACAAGTCGACAAAGTAGCTGCAAAATTTTTGTTTCAGACACAAATACTTTTACCCAAAATATTTTATACATCATATCCCTATTAACATTTTGCCCAACTCTTGGTTATTAGAACAAAAAGCTGGGAAGTACAAATAAGATTTTCATGTTTTGTGTTCATTGAGGAAAACCAGTTAGATCCCTTTAACCTGTCACTCACTCCAAATATCAGGTTTTATAAATCCTACTTCTTAGTAGCCTAGAGACTCATATACTTTAAAGGGCCCCAATATTTTCAGAAATCCATGGAGAAAGGCAACCTACACCCAGAAACACCACTGAGGTAGATTCTAATGGTTATGTATGTGGATTCAGCCCCAAGAGACACATTCAACCGGGGGGGGGGGGCCCACACGCTTGGGACCTTGGTGCTCCTGTCATTTCTGTATCTGTTTCGTTCTCTTTTAGAAAAAAGCATTAACCCTATCTATGGATTGTCATTTTATTATTTGGCTTTCCAGATAACATTACAGGAAATATGGTACAAAAAAAAAATGTCCAGAAAGCATGCAATGAGCTCACTATCTTAAATCATTAAGCTTAGAAGCAATATACACTAAATAAGATATGCAGAAAAACCAGATTCAAGCACCCAAAGGCTTCAAATTAAAATTGTCAGATGCAAAATATAAAATACTTATAAATGTTTAAAGAAATAAAATAATCAGATATAAAAACACATTCACATAGAAACTTGTACACAAGGTCGGGCGAGGTAGTTCATGGCTATAAATCCTAGCACTCTGGTAGACTGAGGAGGGCGACTGCTTGAGCTCAGGAGTTTGAGACAAGCCTGAGCAAGAGCAAGACCCTGTCTCTATTAACAATAGAAAAACTAGATGGGGCATTGTGGCAGGCACCTGTAGTCTCAGGTACTTAGGAGGCTGAGGCAAGAGGATCACTTGAACACAGGAGTTTGAGGTTGCTGTGAGCTATGACACCACAGCATTCTAGCTTGGGGCAACAGAGACTCTTCCTAAAAAAAATAATAAAACCTAACATGGACATGAATGTTTATAGCAGCATTATTTGTAATAGCCAAAAAGTTGAAACAACTAATAAGCAAAATGTGGTACTACTGAAACAACAATACCGAGCCATAAAAAGAAATGAAGTTCTGATACACACTACAACATGGATGAAGTATAATGCTCAGTAAAAGAAAAGGCACAAAAGGCCATGTACTGCATAAATCCATTTACATAAAATGTCCAGAATAGACAAATCCATAGAGGCAGAAGCAGAAAAGTGGTATCAGGAACTTGGAAGAGCAAGCAGTATGAATACTTAATGGGTATGAGGTTCCTTTCTGGGGGTGATGAAAATGTTTTGAAATTAGATGGTAGTGAGCTGCACAACAGTAAGAATCTACTAAGAAAACCACTAGATTATAATTCATATATCCACATATGAATTATATGAATATAATTCATATATGCTTTAAAATGGCTAAAATAGGCCACATGCAGTGGCTCACACCTATAATCTTAACACTCTGAGAGGCTGAAGCAGAAGGTTCAACTGAGGTCAGGTGTTTGAGACCTACCTAAGCAAGAACAAGACTCTATCACTACTAAAAAATAGAAGAAATCAGCTGGGAGGATAGTCCCAGCTACTTGGGTGGCTGACACAGGAGGACTGCTTCAGCCCAGAAGTTTTAGACTGTAATGAGCTATGATGAAACCACTGCACATTAACCTGGGAGACAAAGCAAGGCTCTATCTCTAAATACACACACCCATATGCACATAACATACACACACATAAATGGCTACAACGGTAAATTCTGTTAATGTGAATTTTATTTTAATAAAAAAAATTGGCAAAGAGTAACAAAATATGTCCACCTCCTAGAACAGTAGCAAGCAAAAAAATAGGCACTCCCAAAGAACCTATTAAGAAATGACCAAAAAAAAAAAAAAAAAAAAAAAAAAAAACAAATGACCAACCGGGGGCAGGGCCTGGGGCTCACAGGCTTTGGGCACTGGCCCCAAATCATGGGGGGGGCGTATTCAAACCCCACCGGGGCCAAAAACG
>CAUYPK010050523.1:0-59576 GCA_963574355.1 Loris lydekkerianus
GCCCCTTTGGGATGAGATCAAAAAAAAAAAAAAAAACGGCTTAAAACGTGACAACATCCTCCCACACCCCCCAGCCCCCGCCCGGCCCCAGGGGGTCGGGGGGGGGGGGGGACACGACACAGAATGGTAGGAGGTGGCGGATCCTTTGGGTAGAGGAGAGCACCTGGAGTGTTAGACTGGAATGGCTGGTAAGTGGAACACTGAGCTTGGTTTGAATGTCAAAATGGAAAGAGATGAATGGCCACCTTTAATCTGGAAAGAAAAATAGGTGAATTTTATGGTGAGGAACAGTACGGGCACATTCCTGAATTCTCTAAGAAGAGGACTGGGGCCAACTTCACAAATCTCTCTTCTCCCCCAGACCCTGACACACAGCAGGCTATTCCCTCCCCTCCCACAGAGTCCTGGATACTGTCAGAGAGGGACTGTGAGTCGGCATCCACAGATGCTTGGGTGCCCTGGGTGTAAGAGGGATGAAGTAGAGACATACAGCAAACATTGGTGCTAGTAGGGAAAAAGAAAATTAAAAAAAAAAAACCACTCTGATGTTAAGTTGGCATGAGCCAGTCTGCAGGCCCAGCTCTCTGGATTCCTCAGAGAGAAGTTCCTGCACCTGTGTAAGGTAACACTGTTAATCGCCATCTGTAATATTGGGAAATACTAGGACCCAGCAGGGGACTTTGTATTAATAATTGTGATAAAAGACACACCATAAAATTTACCATCTTGATTAAGTGCACAGTTGAATATTATTAAGCTTATCCACATTGTCGTGCAACCAATCTCCAGAACTGTTTTCATCTTGTGAAACCGAAACTCCATACCCATTAAACAACACTCCATTCCCTTCCCTTCCCAACTCCTGGCAACCCCCGTTGTGTTCTCCATCTCTATGAATTTGACTTCTCTAGGGACCTCACATAAGTGGAATCGTGAAGTGTTTGTCTTTCTGTGACTGTTTTATTTCACTTAACATAATGTCTTTAAGGTTCACCTACGTTGTCACATGTGTCAGAACTTCCTTTTTAAAGGCCAAATGATATTTTATTGTATGGATACATCACATTTTCTTTATCTAGTCATCCATTTATGGACATCTGGGTGGCCTCCACTTTTTGGCTATTGGGAATAAATAATTGTGAACATGGGTTTGCAAGTATCCCTTTGAGACCCTGCATTTAGTTCCTTTGGTATACATCCAGAAGTGGTTTTCCTGGTGCGCTCCTGGCTCACATGGCAATTGTGTATTTAGCTTGACAGTTATTGTCATACCACCCTCTCTTCCCAAATACAGCCTTGAAGGTAGCTCATATCACAGTGTCCTTATTATCTCCCTTCATGGACGCCTCAAAGTGTTCATGTTTTGTTTCTGGATAATAAGGATCCAAAGCGGACTTGGGCTATTGTCCCAGAAAAATGAGCGAAACCAGTGGGGTTATTCTGGAGGGGTGGCCATGGTAAGTGTTCAGGTTACAAATTTTCTGCAAGAAAACGGCAGGAGAGATGTGATGTACAACTTGACTCAGTGCTACGTGGGAATACTGTTGCCGAAGGTGCTGTCTGCTAACTAAATCAGGAGTGCACAATGTATGTGGTTGGACACTTACGTTGGCGAACTCATCCTAGAAAAAGTGCTACACGCGTTACTGCTGAATATCTCTATGATTCTCCCCTTGGGAAGCTGTACACCGAAGCCAGTGTCTAGTCTACCCTTTAATGCTCTTTTTGTAGGATGAGTTCCAAACTTAATTGTCAGACCTCACAGAATGACAGCTCTGCTGGCCATCCAGAAAAAGAGTTCCAGAATGGCTTTGAAAGGTGGTTTAGGCATTCTTCTAGAGTTCCAGAATGGCTTTGAAAGGTGGTGTTAGTGCATGGCTTCCCAAGGGGAGTCCTTTGAAGGTGACTGTAGTGATATTCAGCAACAAAGTATGTAGCACGTTTTCTAGGATGAGTTTGAGAACTTAATTGTCTGACCTCTTATGCTCGGTGACAGTACCAGGGAAGGGATTGCCTGTGTGTCTGATTTTTTTACTCTGCCATTTCAATTTCACTCCATTTCTTCATCAGTCAGAAGGTTGGTGCTGTTTAAAGGAAAAAAAAAGTGTGTGCGCTCTTAAAAAAAAAAAAGGCATCAGAAAATGACAAGAAGTAGCATTTGTTTGTTTATAAAAATGACAATATACAGTTTCATTTGTTTGTTTATGAGAGGACACAGGAAACTTTTCCTGGAAAATAATAAACTAAGAAAAGATAAATCTTTGAAGTGGAACCCTGTCATGTGAAACAAACTGAATTGAAGAGGCCCCTGTCCCTAGTTTGAGTGACGTCCTGTGCCCATTTCACCAGGGAGCATTCACATAACCAGGAGCACTCACATAACCAGGAGCACTGTAATTGCTTAGTGCTAGTGAGAAGTTACTGCTTGGAGACTAAATACTTACCAGAGTGTCTATTTTGATATTTTCTGGTGTGAATTAGGCTTCCTTTCTACCTGTGTTTATGCCTATATTTCTAACATGATGTATTTTAAGTTCACGCATTGTATTGGTTGTCTGTGCCTTATAGTAGGATACATGTTTGTGCCCCCGTACACACAGAAATATGTATGTGTGTGCGTACACGTATTACACGTATAATGGGGGAAATTCTTTAGGGCGTATGTTTCCTCAGCTAACAGTCATTAGATGATCTCTTGGAGCCCACCGTTATTTGGAATGTGCTGCAGATGAGGAGCTTGGGGATATATGTGTTATACTTAGAGATTCATTTGGAAGGTTTGCTAGTGAACTGCCCTTCTTTTGGTAAATCACTGCTTTATTGAATGGTGGTGGTTTAGAGTATCTTCTCTGATTTTCAGGCCAGCAATGGAAAGATTAGACCTTCCTTAAAGGCTTTAGAGACCTGTAGAATGGTTCCAACTCCTGAAAACTGGGTGTCGGGCGGACAGAGCGGCTGCCCAACACCTCACCAGCCTGCTATGCAGAAGGCTGCACGGAGAGGGCTGCCGATGGAAGAGACATGGTGTCCCAGCTCTGCCTTCCCCTGCAGTGTGACTTCTAAGGAAAGTCCCAGTGCTAGAGTCATTTTGCTAAATGAACATTTTTGATGAACTGCCATCAGGCCCTTCCTGTGACCTCTTTCAAAGCAAACAGTGTGTGCTTTCCCTTCTTCCCTCTGTTCTTCCTCTTATTTCTGTTTCTAATTTTCACCTCTGCCGTTTCGATCCCATTAACTTCTGAAAACTCAGGCCAGAACTTACTTGTGTGGACAGCACGCTTCCTCCTTGGCCCTCTTCCCCAGAGCATCTAATAACCTTCCCCGCAAAACAGGGACAAAGCAAGGCTAATGAGCATCGTTGCCAGAACAAAAATAGAGAGGTTTTCTATATAAGTAATATTGTTCCAAGATAGATCCTGATGAATCAGGAAGCATGAAGGGTTTACTCTTTTTTTAAAAAAAAAAAAAACAACAGCACCAGGTCTTAGGATGTTGCCCAGGCAGGAGTGCAGTAGCTATTCAGGCACAGTCATAGCACATTCTAGCCTTGAACTCCATAAGGAGGCAGCAATAGAGGAAAGGGAATTGAAAAGGCCAGAGGAGAATTTGCTCTAACAGACAAAAAATGTTAGGTTATTCAAAAACTATTTTTTTCCCTCTGCTTTGGTGCCAGGAACATCTGGCCTTGGGGAAAGTTTAGAAAAGAGGCTTTCAGATGCTCTTGTCATTATTCGAAACTTAAAGAGGTAGGTAAAAAATAGAATCTTAGAGTTTTTAGAACTCAAAGGGACCTTAGGTTTATCCCCCTTTTTCAGATTGGGAAAGGCCCGGAAAGGTTAGGTGATTTGTCTGTGGTTAGGTTAGCTCCTTAGTGATGGCAGTGGCTGTAGAACAAGGCCCCCGACTCTGGCACTGGTCACCCCAGAGGAAGCAATGTTGAGAAGTCACAGGGCTTTGGAATCTGGATACCAGGGCTCCTCTGGGATCTACAGAGGCCACACCCACGCCTCATTGTAGGAGACTAGGAGACTCCCCAAACTCCAGCAGAGACAACTCTCCTGGGAGACAACACAGCAATAAGGTTGTAATTTTATAGGTAGAAACCTAACGCTCCTACCTGGAGAAAGCTTGTGTGCAGTGAGCAGGTTCTCCCAGAGCACAGATGAGGACAGCCTAGACAGGAAAAATTTCAGTGGTTTCCCAGGATTGGCCAGGAAAACAGATCCTGAATTTTGTGGACATGAATATGGATTGGATAGTAGGGATGAGTATTAGGCTCACCATTGCCTAGAGCAGGGGTTCGCCGCCTTTCTAGTGCCACGACCCTTTAATACAGTTCCTCATGTTGTGGTGACCCCCAAGCAACAAAAGTAATTTTATGGTTGGGGGTCACCACAACATGTGGAACTGTATTAAAGGGTTAGTATTAAACAGCTGTATTAAACAGCATTAGAAGGGTTGAGACCATTGGCCTAGAGAAAGCACTTGAAAGGCTTAACTGTTCTTAGCACTGATTCCAAGATTCCTGGCCCACCTTCTGAATATTAAATCAGCTTTCTGGGCGCCCTTATCTCATATTCTGGACAATGGACATGGTCACTGGAAAGAAATGATATTACTTGTAAATTCTGGTAAGCTCAGCAGCCTTTGGTGAACTTTTAACACAGTTCAACCATTCCCAGTCTGATCTCTCTGGCTCCAAGACAGAGGTATGTTTGGGAGCTTCTGGAACTTAAAGTGTGGTGATCTATCCCTCCTCTGGACTCTTCAGGATCTTTCCTGGACAGACAGAAGCCTCTGCTCTGTGTCAGTCCTACTTTGTTGTTCCTCTTCAAAATGCCACAAGCATTCTTGAAAGAAGAAAATAAGGTATAATATGTGCGTCCTTCTATTAGAAATCACAGGCCCTTTTTGGACACGATCCTTTTTTATAGGGTTTTTTTCTTCTTGTCTTTTTTTGAGGGGGCATTTTCCGTTAATTCAGAAACATTTGTTGATGTCCATTTCATATTCTAGCAGGGGGATATGAACAATAACCCTAATAAACAGTGCCTGATGTAGTGTATTAGAGAGTGGAAAGGGATGAGCACTGCAGGAGAAGACCGCAGGGTAGGGAAGAGCAGAGCACAGTCGTGGGCATGTGGGTGGAGAGGTGGTGAGGGTGGCTGTCACGCAGAAACGGGACGAGAAGGGGGCAAGTGTGGAGGAGGCAGAGTGTGTCTGGTGCCTTCAAAGAGAATGGGAGCCGTGGAGACTTGGGCTAAGTGGATGAGGGGAGAGATGTTGGAGGTGAGGTCCTGGACGCCCTACTAAGCCGTTGTAGGACTCTGGGAATGCAGGGGGGGAGGAATAGTTGGAGACTGGTTATTTTGAAGGTAGAGCCGATGAGATTAATAGCTGATTGAACAATAGTTAAGTAGAAGGAAAGAGTAAAGGAAGATTCCAAGGTTTGACCTAAGTGCAGGGGGAGTGGCAATGCCATTAAACTGGGATGGGGAGAGCCATAGTGGGCAGTTTGTGGTGAAAGGGAGATATCAAGAGTTTAGTTTGGTATATATTGAACTTCAGTGCTGGTTAGATAGGTATCCATATGGAGATGTCAAGTGGATGACATCGGATGTATAGGCTGGATATAGGAGTTAAAATCCTAGAATAAATTCACCTTTCTTAATGGTCTTAGTGGTTTATTTACTTGTTTATTTTTTTGAGACAGAGTCTCACTATGTCACCCTCAGTAGAGTGCCGTGGCATCACAACAACTCCAACCTCTTGGGCTTAAGTGATTCCCTTGCCTCAACCACCCAGGTAGCTGGGACTACAGGCACCCACCACAATGCCTGGCTATTTTTTAGTTGCAGTTATCATTGTTGTTTAGCAGGCCCAGGCAGGGCTCCAACCTGCCAGCCTTGGTGTAAGTGGCTGGTGCCCTACTCACTGAGCTACAGGCACTTAGCCAGTCTTAGTGGTTTAATAGCACTTTTGGATTCATTTGTAGCTTCTAGAACATCTGTTTAAAAAAAAAAAAAAAAGGAATGGGGGCCTGGCACGGTGGCTTACATCTGTAATCCTAGCACTCTGAGAGGCTGAGGCAGGAAGATTGCCTGAGCTCAGGAGTTCAAGACCAGCCTAAAGAAGAGCAAGATCCCATCTCTACTAAAAACACAAAAATTAGCCAGGTGTTATGGCAGGTACCTATATTCTCAGCTACTAGGGAGGCTGAGGCAAGAGGATCGCTTGAGGCCAAGAGTTTCAGGTTACAGTGAGTTATGATGATGCCATGACACCATAGCCTGAGCAATAGAGCGAGACTCTGTCTCAAAAACAAAATAAAACGAAAACCATGGAATAGGATTCTGTGTAGCGACTTACTTATTGAACAAAGTTCTTTAGGGTAAATATGAGTTAAATAGTCAGGATTCTTGTCTCAAACCATCTTTCATTGTTTCAAGCCCCAATGATTCCATAATTTTTATTTTAAGGAGACGCCCCCCCTCCCTTTTTTTTTTTTTTTAACAATATGGGCAAAAGAAATGCCTTAAAAAATCAAACTTTCCTTTGCTTTTATATATGTCAAAGCAATCGAAGGAAATATTGTAATTTTTGTGTTTATGTAGATTTTATCTTCAAGTTGCAATTGAAACAGACATTATCTAGTTATACAAATTTTAATGAATTAGTCTGTGCTGTTTTCCTGTGGAAAGATGATACAGTCAGCCCTCATGGATGGAAAATATTCAAAAACCATTTAAAAAAATAACTATACAATAATGAAAAATAGTACAAAAACCAATACAGTCCATGCATAACTATTTACATAGTATTTACACTTCTGTATTATAAGCAATGTAGAGGAGATAATTTAAAATATATTATCTGGGAGGATGTGCATAGGTTATACCCAAATACTATGCCATTTTATTTCAAATACTATGCATGGGGAGATTTGGGTATCTCCAGGGGTCCTGGAACCAATCCTTCATGGATATTCAGGGACACCTGCATATAATCTTTATTCAAGAGGGAGAACTCTGAGTCCTTATGGATCTAACTCTGTACAATTAACTTACATTTGACCTCTGAAGTCTGTTTTTGTTTTTGCTCTTTAGTCAGCTTGTGAAGACAAAAAGCATTTATTTTAAAAACACCTAAATTAGGGTGGCACCCGTGGCTCAGTGGGTAGGATGCCGGCCCCATATACCGAGGGTGGCGAGTTCGAACTCCGCCCCAGCCAGCTAAAACAGAAGTGACAACTGCAACAAGAAACAGCTGGGCGTTATGGTTGTCGCCTGTAGTCCCAGCTACTTAGGAGGCTGAGGCAAGAGAATGGCTTAAGCCCAGGAGTTGGAGGTTGCTGTGAACTGTGATGCCACAGCACTTGAGGGCAACAGAGTGAGACCCTGTCCCCCCCAAAAAAAATTAGTACCCTGGAATAACACTGGCATTTCCAGCCCAAACTAAGACTAAAAATGTTTAATTCTCAATCTTGTCCTCAGCATTCAGGGACATTGATCAAATTCATCTTTAAATCATCCGTGCCCTGGAGGCAGGCACTGCTCTGAGTCCCACGTTCGGAGGAGGCTGCCCCGTGTGAAGTGTCCTGACCGCCTTCCGCAGGCTGCGATTCAGACTAGGGTCTGTCTGCATCCAGCCCCCCAGTAGCGAGGAGTAAAGTAAAACATGGGAGCACCCCTCAGTAAAACCGCGGAGACCCAGATGTGATGCGGAGGGATGTCCTTTGTGACAGGCCTAGAGCCCGGGGCTCTGTCCAGAAATTCCAGGCTGCTGCACTAGCCCTTGAAGTGGGAGGGTCGCCAGCAGCCTGTGGTCCGGCCTGTCCCTGGGCGGTGGTGTGGCTACCTGGGCATCTGACACCTGTGGGCTGCGGACAGGCCCCTCCCTCAGACCCACCAGGGGATGCCCGGCCTTCTCTTGCTCAGAAGCCGGTCGGTGCCCCCTGGCAGCAGTTGTCCCTGGCTGCTCCAGAAGGTGCCTGGCAACAGGGAGCCTGCCAGCCAGCCTCCCCGGGAGACCTGAGGGAGGACTTCCGTGAGCTTTGGGGCGGTCCAGGGCCTCGGGGCGCTGACCTGAGCTCAGGGTTCAGAAAGGAGAGCTGGGCTCTGTCCCCATAGTGCCAGCATCACAGCACTGTTGGGCGGCCAGGGCAGCTTCCACATCAGTAGCCCTCCGTGGGGGCCCTTGGAGGAGCAGCCTCCCACTCCCCACAATCGGTAACAGCCCTGTCTACACTGGTGCAGACTTACCATTAACATATTGAGATGCCTCAAAAGCAGTTATTGAATAGTCACCTAAGTGTACCTACGGGACCCCTAAGACATGTGCCATTATGCAGCAACTGAAGGCCATGGGTGGGCGGTGCCATAGCTCAGTGACTAGGGTGCCCTTCGCATACACAGAGGGTGGAGGGTTCAAAACTGGCCTGGGCCTGCTAAATGACAACAATGACAACTGCAACCAAAAACAGCCAGGCGTTGTGGCGGGCACCTGTAGTCACAGCTATTTGGGAGACTGAGGCAAGAGAATCGCTTAAGCCCAAGAGTTTGAGGTTGCGGTGAGCTGTGGTGGTCACAGCCTCTACCCAAGGGGACAGCTTGAGACTCTGTCTTAAAAATAAATAAATAAAGGCCATCAGTGCCTGGCATAGCACAGGGTTCCGGGTGCATTCACCCTGCCCCAGCATCAGTGAATGACCTGACTGCTTAGTGCCTGTGCCTCACTGGTGCATAAAGGTTTTGAATATTGTCCCTGTTCTACCCCAATAAAATGAAACACTGAAGGCTTTTCTGTGAACAGGTGATGACACATTTGGACTGGGGTTCAGGAGGGCGAAACTGAAACCTGTAATTGTGTCCTTAGTTCACTGGTTCACTGGTTCTCATGTGGGCCTGTTGATAGCATCCTAGGCCTTTTTTCATTATCTAGAAAGAAAATAACTGCAGCCGTTATGACCAGAAAGGTAATCAGCAAAGATCAAGCATGGACTCTAGAAAGGATTTTAATTTATGTTTTTACAGGGCCCAGAGTTTAAGAAGATTTGAATTTCACAGGAAGACATCTTTCCCTCCACTTGGTTTCTGTTGCAGTCCTGCCTATCATTAGAAACATGGTTATTACAGCCAACTCTGGCTTGTTTGCTCTCATAGTTCAGTTGGTGACCACCTGCCCAGAGGAGGTGAAAGGCTCGTTATGAGCTGAGCTCCACTAATCCTGATTTATTGGTGCCAAACACTTGTCTTTTGCAGCTGTGAGGGAAGTTTTCAAAGTTGATTTATTTTTGAGCTACACTAGCAGTACCACATGGTTTTTTTTTTTTTTAAAGAATCTTTCACAAACACAGTAAATGCCCACAGTGCCAGATTCCAGGGGCATGTAAGGGATCCTTGTGCCCATCCATAAAGCACCAGACTGATTTTTAGCTGGTGCAAGATATGCTGCATTCTTTATCACGGGGGTTTTCAACCTGAAGCCTATGAACTGGATGGAAAAAAATTGTACGTCTTTATTTGTCACTAACATCTAACTGATGTCATAAGTGCTACTAACTCAACTACAGTGTGCTGGCTACATTCATAATTTAAATATAACTGAAATTTTTCATTTTCCTTGATTATGAATGTAGCCCAGCACACTACAGTTGAGTTAGTAGCACTTACGACATCATCACCAATAGAAAGTATAGATGTTTTCTGTCATTAAGTGGTAGACAGATTATAAGATGATACCCAATGATCTCCACCTCCTAAAATCCATGTCCTGGTATAAATCTCTGTGTATAGGCTGAATTTGATTATTCACTTTTGGCAAATGTGGCGGAGAGGATGGCATGTTGTTTCTGAGATTTGGTTATAAAAAGGTTGTGGCTTCCATCCTGGAGGATTGCTCTCACTCCCTTGCTCACTTTGAGGGAGGCCAGCTACCATGTTATGGGGCTGCCCTACAGAGAGACCCACCTAGCAAAGAATTCAGGAGGCCATTGATCAACAGCCAGAGATGACCTGAATCCTGCCAACAACATGTGAGCAAGTTTGGCAGCAGATTCTCCCCTAGTCGAGCCTGCAGACAGCCCACAGCCCCAGCTGGTTGTAGTTCTTGATTAGACCTTGAGCCAGAGGCATCCGATTACTCTGTGCCTGAATCTCTAACCCACGTTAACTGTGATACAGTAAATGTGTGTTGGTTGGTCTAAGCTACTTAGTTTTGGGATACTTTGTTACATAACAGTACACTAACTAATAAACACTACAATTGCAGGTTATCTTCAAGTAGTGTTTATACTCATTACCACTTTGAATTTATAGTAATTATGAGACTGGCCACTAGATCTTGTTATTTAATGTATAAATAAAGAATCAAAACATTAATACATAACAAATTTGTTTTAAACAATTTTGATGCTGTGTGTGCATTGAAACTGACTGACTGTTATCTCTTAAAGTCTTTAGGCTTTATTGATAATTCATAATTGTGTATTAACCAGTTAAGAATAAGAAATATAGCGCCTCTTAGGAGGGCATTATGCTAAGTGTTGTAGCTGTTTCTGCTTTGTGATGTTTATGGTTAAAAATTCAAATCCTAAACTTGCCAGCTTTGTAACCTCCAGAAAGTTAAAATGAAGATGATAATTTCCTTATAGGTAGGGCTGTCCAACAACTGGTAGGCATAAGTGCCAACTAGCCAGAATAAATGCCAGCCCGAGAAACAGCCAGTGGGTCCCAGTGAGCATCAGCCTGCATATAGGAGAGTGCGGCTTTGGTACTGTGAGATGTGTGAACTCCACGAGCACTTCTGGCATAAGGAAGGGATCTCTGCTGTGCCTTCAGGAGAGTGTTTTCAAAGTTTGACGATTGTGTCACTGGTGGACTGTGAGATGATTTTAGGAGACATATGGATAAACTTTTTATTTTATCCTTCATTGTTTATCTCTGTCATCTCCTCTTTAATGTTTGTTCTCTCCCTAATTTAGGCCTCCAAACCCTGTGGTCTAGAGCAGTGCATATGAGCCTGCCTTCAGCATCTCCTTCCCCACATCAGAATGAGCTTGAGAAAGCACAAATTTGGCCATAGCACCACTGCTGAAATAGCTTTCTTGACCATTGCACCACTGCTTAAACAGCTTTCCCACACCTCCTGGCAAAAGTCCATTCTTTTTTTTTTTTTTTTTTTAAATTTTGAGACAGTCTCACTCTGTTGCCCAGGCTAGAGTGCTGTGGTCATAGGTCACAGCAACCTCAAACTCCTGGGCTCAAGCAATCCTCTTGCCTCAGCCTCCTGAGGAGCTGAGACTACAGGTGCCCAGGTGCCTGCCACAACACCTGGCTAATTTTTCTATTTTTAAGAGAGGTGGGGACTTACTGTTGCTCAGGGTGGTCTCGACCTTCTGAGCTCAAGCAATCCACCCACCTTGGCCTCACAGAGTGCTGGGATTATGGGTGTGAGCCATGGTGCCTGACCCCTGCGCCAAAGTCCAAACTCCTGACTGCTGCCTGATCCCAGAACACCGTTCCAGCCTCACCTCCCACCATTGCCCACTCCCAGGCCCGGATGTCTATCCAGTCTCACAGCAGCCGTGCCCCATGGGCCCTGCCTTCTCACTCCTGGAATGCTCTTCCCTGTCCCCTTGCCCCATAAACTGCATTTAAGCACAAGCACAGCCCGGTGTCTGCCCCACAGGGAAGCTGTCTGTGTCCCCTGCTCTGCTGCTCCCACAGCGTTTGTTCCTGGCCCAGTCACACACAGTAGCATTACTTGGTCCCATGACACGCCTCTTACCGTGACACTCCCCCACCTTCCAACCTTGCTGCTGACCCAAGGCCTGACCACAGCATAGACACAGTATGTGTCGGCCGGATGAGAGGATAATGGGGAAATGCTGAATATTTTTTTCCAGGAAAAGAAAACAAAACAAAACATCTTTCGTAGCTTTAAGCAGGGATCTTGAGAATATAAGAGTAGTTAGATAGGAATTTTTGCTTTTTCCTGTAAAATAACCTGACTTGGTGCCATGAAGATAAAGTAGAATTTAGAACAATAATTGTTTCATTTTCACACATATTCTTATGCAATTTTCCCCTTATCCTTTCACTCTGGTAACAATGCTGTGTTACTTCCATTACGTTGATGAGTCAACCCATTCTAAATGACTCGCCAAGCAAGACACCTAGATTTTATTACAGTTGAGTGTATCAGCCAGGTCACATCACCTCTCTGAGTTACCTTATTTATACACTAAAACAGTTTCCTCAGTGATATCTAATTTCCATTTTTGAAATCGTAAAGCATTTTAAGGCTTCAAGGGTCTTGAATTTGGGGACTGATGGCCATAGGCTTGTTGTGCTCTTAATAATATATATGGCCCTTCTGAAATTTTATTTAGGAGCAGAGATCTTAAATATATGCACTCTTCTTACCTAAGCCTAATTAAGATGAGGATTTTCTGAAACTGCCTCTTGCAGTGTTGATAGGGTACCACCAACGGAGCATTCTTTTATGTGGCCAGAGGGATTCTAAGCCTTCCCCTCAGGCCATTTGCACTGTGTATCAAGTGAGTTTAAATGGTTCAGTCTTTGATTCAGTACTCTGTTTCTGTTATTTATTCAATAGCATAATTGTAGCTGTGCACAAAGACTTGTGTATAAGGATATTAATGTGAGCACAATTTTTTTTAATGGGAGCACAATTTTAGCAAGCAAAGCAAGAAGTAACTAAATGACCAGCACTAAGGAAATGTTAAGTAAGTGTTAAATAAATCAATGAATACCATACTGTTGTTAAAAATCGCATTTTCAAAGACTATTTTGCATAAATTGCACATGAATTTTATGGCCACCCTGTATAACAAAAATTGGATTCGAAACTACATACAGGCTGTGTGTGGTGGCTCATGCCTATAATCATAGCACTTTGGAAGGCCAACACAGGATTGCCTGAGGCCAGGAGTTCAAAACCAGCCTGAGCAACATAGTGAGCCTTTTTCTCTACCAAAAAAAAAAAAAAAAAAAAAAGCCTGGTGGTGGTTCTCAGCTACTTAGGAGGCTGAGGTAGAAGGATCACTTGAGCCCAAGCATTGGAGGTTGCAGTGAGCTATGATGCAGAGGGTATCCCAAGCGGGTTCTTGATTTCACACAGGAAAAGATTCAAGCATGAGCCAGCTAAGTGACAGAAAGTTTATTGAGAGAGAGAGATAACCGATAACAACTTTGGGGACCCCTAATCAGGTAATGGTAACATTTTTAAGGCATCCAGCTTAGTAATTCACCATCCTTGGTGATCCCAGGCTGGTGACTTGCTGGGGACTTCCTTGTTTAGAATGGTTCTGGTTTGGTATTGGCCAAAATATCTGTGCTCAGGCCCTTACAACCTTCTTTTATGCCTTATCCCTATATTAATACCACTGCATTTTTAGTCTGGACAATAGAGCAAGACCCTGTCTCAAAAAACAAACAAACAAAATGACATCCATTCTAATCCTAATTTTAAAATATTTTAGACATATGTAAGGACTGGAGGGAAATGTCTTCAAAAGTTTGCAATGTATATTTCTACCCAGTTAGACTATGACTAACTTATCTTCTTTAAACTTATTTGTGCTTGCCATTTTCCACAGTAGACTTATGCTCCCATCATAATTTAGGAGAAAAAATCATCTGAAATGCTTTAAATGACTGTCAAACAAAAAGATGTGACACCCAGTGTCTGGGAGCACCAACTCGAGGGTGCTACAGGCATATAAAAATACTTCTGTAGGGGCGAAAGGGACCTGGGTGAAAACAAGTTGCTGACAGTGAGCTTGTTAGAAAAGAGGAAGAGGCCATGGTGTGTCCCCTCAGGTGACACTTTGGCAAAACTCCCCACTGCTTCTGCAGTGCTGGAGGGAACACTGTAGCATCTCCTACAGGCACATGCTCTCTCAGGGCTATTCCCAGCCCCAAGCCCATGGCTTGCTGCGGTCCCCTCAGCTTCCCTCTGACCCTGAATCCTAGGAAGGAAGGCCACCAAGAAGACATCCTCACCATGTCTGTTCTTTTGGGGGTGATTTTTACGAAGTCCTTTTTAGAAATCATTAATTCAGTGAACTCAGAGCATAATATATTATCATGTAAAACTGGGCACGATACACATATGTACAAAGATAAAATACAGTATATATTATGCATCCAGGAGTGTGTCACCTTACAATGTAAACTCCAGATGCTTCTGGTATCGTGGTAGGGTGCAGACCAAGTCTTTCACTACTAAGTATAAGGTTCCTGAGGGTTAGCACAGGGCTGAGTCTTCTTTGTTGCTTCCAACTGCTTCCTAGCAGTTCCTGGTGCATGATAAGCATTAAATAGTTCTAGAATGTGTACATAGGTTAATAAGACTTGTAATGAGTGGAGCCAAGAAAAACGCTCATTGTGAGAGTAGGAGAGTAAGCAGCAGACTCTGTCAGGCCTCCTTAAGAGAAAGGACGGGCAGTAAAAGAGACAGGAGACCCAGGACCAGCTCCACAGGGCAGCACAGGCAGTCAGAGCATAGGGCCAGACCATTTGAGTCCAGATTATGTCTCTGCACTTACAGACTTGGTGGCCTTGGTCCAGTTACTTGTCTGTGCTTCAGTTCCATCCTCATCATCATATCCATCTCATAGAGTTGTGAGAATCAAATGAGTTAATACTTAGAAAAGCGCCTAGAACATGTATCACATAGTAAGAGCTCAACAAATGTTAGCGGCCCCCAGGGTTATTGTTGGTATTAACACTATTAGAATGATTGAGACTAGGATGCAATTCTGGCACCTGAAAAACTGCCATGCACCCCCATCCCAGGAGGTGGCTGGTTCCTCTCTGCTGACTGACTGGCTCAGCTGTTCCTTTTTGCCTCCTCTTGCCTCTGTGGTGCAGTCAACAGGCTGCCCCTCTCCGTAATTGCCAGTGCATTCTTCTGAGACAAGGAGGGGCCTGAGCCACCCAGCATGTTCCCTTGCCCTTGTCTGAGCAGAGCTGTTCATACCAGCTCTCCAGCCCCAGGGCCGGCAGGGCTAGCTCACACCCACTTGGCCATAGGTGGGGTAGGCCCAGCTGCACTTGTTCTCAGAAGCGAGGTGTAGTAATAAAGGAAGCACTTGTAATTATGCGATTTAAAATTATTCTGGAAAGAGAACTTGAAGAATATAAAAGAAAGGTTTAAAAAAAATCCTGCTGAAGGGACAGGATGGCCTTTGGCATTTTCCCATCTAGCATACCGATTCATTTTCCAAGGCCTACTAGTTACTGTTAAAATCCACAAAGGAAATTGTGACTAAGAACTGTGGAAATGAAAGGAAGCCTCGAAGGCCTCTACTGACCCTCTGCCTTTGGAGGCCACGCCCTTTCCACCTCTGTCACTTCTCACTGTATCTTCTCTCCTTTCTGATGTTTTTATTCATCATATGAATAAAGGGAAGAAAGCGTAAGGTGGTTTATAAACTACACAGATGCCACAGGGCCTTCTGATAACTTCTGCAGCTGCACAAGACTGTGGGCAGGCCCTGGTGGGGAGCAGTAGCACCCCGCAAGCTGCGCTCCCTATGTCTGTAACGCTGTCTGAGACTTCCGGCTTTTCCCTGCTCCCTGTGTCCTCAAGGTGATGAAAACAATAACGTTTCACTCTCTGGAAGTCAGCCCATTGCCACTATCAGCGACACTAGCCCTGGAGTCATTTCTGCTAGAAATTGCTGTTTGCTGCCATGTCTGTAGCTCAGGATGAAGCAGACGTTGGGGAGGTGACAGATAGGAGGCGTCTGTGCCTGCAGGCTTTGTAACGTCGTGGTTCTTTCTGGCCCCTCTCCTTCCCAGATGCCTGTGATTTGGTATTTCTCCTGGCCAGAGAGTAGCTCTGGAAACATTGAACACCAAGTATTCTATCCCTCATTGCTCAATGTGTTTTCTTCCAGCCTAAACGGTTATGTTGGGTTTTACGAGCATCAGAGGATTGCTGACGGGTATGCCACCTAAAGAGACAATCTGCAGAGTTTGGGCCAAGCTGAGACAAAATCTCAGCCTCCTGGGCCCAGCTTCAACATTAATACCAACGCCTGGCGAAGAGACAGCCCCATTTAAAACATCTTAATTGTCCCCATATGTGGTCTGAGCCCTAAATGTTTTGAACTAAAAAATGACACTATCCAGTTGAAGGTCTGTTTCCACATAGTAAAGGTTAGTCATTCCTTCTTGTCTTCCTCTTAAGAAATGAAAATAAAATAAGTAAGTCATGAGTTATGAGATGAAATTTCCTTGAGTGACCAAAACCAGAGGGCTCTTTGGGCTTACTTAACCCTATCAGCAGTAAATGCTTCAAATAACAATACAGAACTGGATTATTTAAAAAAAATAAATAAACACAGACTTTTGTTCACAAGGAACTTCTCAAACAGAAGTTGTTTGAACATAAAAATAAAGAACTTTTTGAAATTTCAGTAGCCACCTATTCTCTTAGAAAAAGCAACTGCTTTTGCAGAACACTCTATATGAGTTTCCAAACCAAATAAAATGTGAACTTCACTGCTGACGTGTTCATTGAATTTGAAGAATATATTTAAGTGCTCAAAACTGGAAAATTCAAGACTGGTCACTTAAAGGATTATGACAAGCATTTTAGGTATCCTCCTGTCGTAGCTCTTTAAGGGTGCCACACAAGAAGGAAGAGCCATGGAAGGCCTTGGCAGGGGAGAGGCCACGCGAGGGAGGCTCGGAAGGAGCTTCTGATCCCGTGGTGGCCTCGGGAGGGATGTCGGACTTGGCATTTCAGCAGGAGTCAAGGGCCCACCCTCTCATGGAGAGATGTGAAATCCTCCTGATTCTGAAGCCACCTAGGGTGGATGTCTCTTCCCTTAATCCATCTTGACCTCAGGATGGGTAATCCTTTCATCCTCTTTAGCATAGAACAAAATCATTGGAGAAATGCTGACCCACGGTTTTACTGCGTGTGTGTGTGTGTGTGTGTGTGTGTGTGTGTGTGTGGCCACGGCCAAGGTAAACCGGTCTCCTGGGATTATTTTCGGTTGAAATGAGCTGAGCTGTTTGTTTGCTCTGAGCCATAGACAGATGCTTTTTGAACTGTCTTTGTGTTGGAGGGATGTTTTTTTCATGGTATCAGCACACCATTTCCTCCAAGTCATTACTTTGAAACAGTTTTGCCAAGGGAGAAATTCCTGCTGGCCACAAGCCTAGCCAAGCAAAGTGATGATTGAGGGTGGCAGTAAAACTTGACTGGTGTAGTTCATGTTTTGGGATGAGTTCATAAAATGATTCCTCACCCACTAATAGTGTGTGGGCTGCCATCTGAGCTCACCAGTAGAAAACTGCATTTTGCTAATATCAGGCGTTGGTCTAAGCTAAAATAATGTCCTCAGATGACCTTTGCCTGCTCTTCTCCCTCTGAGAATTCCATGGAACTCTTTTGAACGTGGATTTCTACTTAATCTTTGATACTTCCAGCTTCTGTGGTCCTTATAAATTTTAGAAACTACTTGTTAGAGAAAAGGCATTTTTTAACTTTTCATTATGCTCTAAATATTTTTAGCAATGACAAATCTTTGAATACTTTTAAATGTTGACGTACAGACATAAATGGTGCTTTCACTAACATGTTTCGTAAATATTATCCCATTTTCCATAAATTCATAAATAGTTTTTGTCATGAAGATAGTAACACTTTCTCTCAGGAGTAAATTCTAAACCTTTAAGTACTTTTATACTTAGGATAAGGAAAATATTAGAACTAGAATAAATAGAACTAGAACTAGAGAGGTAAAATATATAACCAGAATATGTTTATAGTGATTGTTATGTTCTCAGATTTGTTAAAAAAAAAAAACTAATTTGACTCCTATAAAATTATGATTTTACATATTTTAAAAATATAACTGCTTATGTTGTGTGGGAAATTGGAGGAGTTTAAGTTCGCTTGTGTATATGTCGTGGAATCTGGAGCAGGGTGAATGTGTGTTGCCACACGTCTGCATTGCTTGAACCTCTATATGTTGCCATACTATACAGACATATTTTTTGAGATACTTCATACTTTCTCAGCATTTCTGAGAAACATTCAGGTATATTTTCAAGAGACAGGGGGCAGTAGAAGAAAACTTTATCTTCAACATTTGTGCAATTAGAGGTTGAAAAGAAGATAGTCAGTGCTAGTGCCAAGTACTAACAACGGGCCTCCATCGGGGGTTTGCGTCAGGTAATAGTAAAGCCCGGATGAATGGGCTTCTATACAGAAGCCTTCGTACTTTGGAAATCAAATTTCACATTGATCTTCATACTGGTTTTCCACAAAAGCCCTGCCAATGCGAGTTGGATACTATGTTTTCTGTATGGTGTTAAGTTTTGCTGAAGCTTTATTTGACTCTTGGCACTAATATCTTTCACGTCAGAGTGCCGTCACCTTGTGGTGGCTGAACTTGGGCATAGTGATAGGAATTGTGGTTTTGTTTTCTTATTTGCTTCGAGAAATCAGATCTTGCCTTCCGGCCCATTTTCTCTTCACTTGTTAGGTGCCACCTCTGAAAACATTCACAGACTATTACTGTTCTCTTTGTTTATTCCTCAGCTACTAGAATAAAACAGCCTTGAAAATAAACGCTGTCTTCCATCCCTAGTAGGGTGAGACTACTCCAAAGGGCTTTGTACATTTTTTTAGTAAAATGAAGAGAAGTTCTGTCTTCTGCGTTTGGGGACGAGTGGTTCCCCGTTCTTCCCCAGGAACTTTAAGTTACCTACTAATTGGCAACTGCCCTTTCCAGGTGAAATGAGTACAAGTCAGTGAACATAAAATCAATTTACTACTCCCTGTTTCTTCTCAACCTTTAGGATACACTGTATTTTTTAGGAAATGCGTAGGGCATTTTTTTCTGAATTTACGTTCATGGAGTTTAGTGATATCTGGACTTGCACCAAAAAAAGAGGCATTAGTGAGCGAGATTGAGACTGGCACAAATTGAATGGATCACCGTCAGCTTTTCAAACCAGGGCTAAATGTATTTGAAAACCAGTTTTAGATAAATGATCTAAATAGAGACTCTGAAATTATTAGCATCTAGGTTTCTTTGAATATCAAATAGAATAAATTCTTCATTCTTACCTTCCATTGAAAAATCCCTCTGTAAACAAAAAGAGCCACTTGGTCGGCTGGGTTCCCTGCCTGGTTATCTCTCCATCTTGCTCCCTCATTGTTTCCTTCTTCACCCACTGGGGAGAAGTTCAGCTCACTGAGAATAATAACGGTGGCTAATGTTGTCCAGAGTTTAGTGTGTGCTGGGCACACCACCTCAAAGCTTCTGCTTGCCTAGTGTAGATGCAGCAAACGTCTTCCAAGTGCAGGATGGAGAACTGTCCAAACAAGGAGCATCCTCTCTCCAGTGGAACTGGAGTGTCCTTCCAGCCCAGGTCCTTGGGTCAGCCATCAGGTGGATTGGTAGAGGTGCTTTGAATGACCTGTGCTCAGAAAGAGGGTTTTATCACCAATTTTTAATCATTAAAAAAAAAAAAAAATTCTGAACTAGATTTTACTTTTTCTAAAATATTTACATAAAAGCTAATGAAGATGATAAAGTTTGGGTGCTCATTAGGCCTGCCTAATTAGTCTTCTAAAAGCTAGAAAAAGGTGACTCGGGGTCACAATAGTTGTTTTCTGTACCTTAGACTTAAGTTTACATGTCTACCTGTGTACACATAAACCAAGGCACGCCTGTTCTTGCCTTTCACGCAGGAAGAGATGCAGCAAGTTGTGAGTGGAAGTCCTATACTCTCCTCCCAATGTGGTGTAGAAAGAATCATTTCTTAGAGTGGTGAAAATTCTAGGCTGCACAGAATTAGCCACAGCCACAAAATAAAGGCGGTTTTCTATTTATGAGCATTTGCTTTATACACAAACAGAAATGGTCACTGCTATCTATCTACCCAGTTCCCAGATGGTTAGAACATTTTATTCTGCTTATGAAAAATCGTGGTGCATTTGTTTAATCTTTAGTTCAAATGGGAGGAAATAAATTTGAAATCTCAATGATTAAAAAAAAAATTCAGATAACAGACTATTAATGGAGAGAGATATACTAATAATGAAGAAGACAATAAATATATAGCTATCAAATTGGCAAAAATTTTGAAAAGTGATCCTAATCCATGTTGAAACTAAATGAAGTGGGTATTCACGGGAGTATGCAAGGAAAAACATCAAGGAGAAGTAGGTTAACAGTGTGTGTCAAGATTCTTAAAAAAGGGAGGCGGCGCCTGTGGCTCAAAGGAGTAGGGTGCTGGCCCCATATGCCGGAGGTGGTGGGTTCAAACCCAGCCCCAGCCAAAACAAAACAATAACAACAAAAAAAAACCCTACTCTTTAAAGAAAAAAACATCTTCTTTGTACTCTAATAAATTATTGTACTCTCTTATTGTACAGTCATTGTACTCTAATAAATTTAAGGAAATAATCTGAAATGACTACAAATCCTTAAAGTACATTAACCATAGTGGGATTTGTAATAGTGAAACTGTATGCAATTTAAAGGTCTAATAATGAAAAGTATTTACAAAGATAATAGAACATCTATAAAATGAAACATGCAACTTAAGATTGTGTTAAGAGGTTAACAATATGGGGAAATATGAAAAAGATCACAATATGATCTCATTTTAAATACAGAGAGAAGAAGAAAAGAAAAACTGGAAAGAAATTCTAAAATGTTTACTGGTTTTCTCTGGGTACCAGAGAACAAGTGATTTTTTAAAAAGTATTATTTGCCCAGATGCAGTGGCTCATGCCTATAATCCTAGCACTTTAGGTTGCTAAGATGGGAGGACTGCTAGAGGCCAGGAGTTCAAGACTAGCCTCAGCAACATAGCAAGACCCCATATCTAAAAAAAAAAGAAAGAAAAAAGAAAAATTAGCCAAGTGGGGTGGTACATGCCTGTAGTCCTAGCAACATCAGAGGTTGAGGCAGAAAAATCTGGAGTCCAGGAGTTGGAGACTATAGTGAGCTATGATGATGCCACTATACTCCAGCCTGAGTGACAGAGCAAGACCCTGCTTCAAAAAAAAACCATATATATATAATTTTTGTTTTCTAAACTTTTCCATGTGTGATTTTTTAATAAGAAAAACTTCATTTATTTTAAATGAAAGAAGAAAATAACAAAAAGTGGGAGAAGCTTAAGAAAGTTAACCCCAGCCAGTGTGACTCTGCTATTCAGTATCTCGCTCCTCCAAATGACTCCTTTTAGCTCAACAAAATTCAACATCATTTCAGTTAATACAGCCTTTCTATTGTAAAATAAAAGACAATTTGATTCCTTCCTGGTGCCTCAATGAAGGGATATTAAAATCTGGAGTAAGAAGTATTTGGAGCCCTTAGGGTCCTGATGAGGTCCAGGGCAACGTAGGGCTGGCCCAAAGGCGGGGCAGAAGTGCATCAGAGATGAAGGAGCGAGGCTTCCTCCTCCTCACCTTCTGTCACCTCTAAGTCCTTTCCTTTGAGGACTTGGAAATAAAATAGTTTTAGTTTAATCATATTATGAATTAAATAGACTTTTGTGGGCTGGCCTAAGAGCATACCATCAAATGTGTTTGTGTGGAAATGTTGAGCATTATGCATTAATATCTGAGTCACCCTGAATTAGCTCTGCTTTACTGCCAAGCTAGAGCACAGTGGCGTCACCATAGCTCATTGCAGCATCAAAGCAACCCTCCTGCCTCAGCCCCCCTGCCCCACCCACCTCCCCCAATAGCTGAGACTACTGTGTGTGAGCCGCCATGCCCTAGCCCTTCTTCCTGCCAGTGGTCTTGGTGAGCTGGGCTGAAATGAATAGCCCCACTGCACAGAACTGCAGGTAAATTAATTCACTTTCCTTCCATCACATCACCCACCCAGATATGAAGGTAAACTCCAGGAGTGTGGAGAATCTTGTCTGTTTAGTCTTTGTACCATCCTCAATACCCAGAACAGTCCTTGGCCCACGATCGTGGCTGAGTGTTTGTTGGGTGGCTCCTGCGCATAGGGTCCCTCGCAGGGCTGCTCACTGCCTATCAGTGGAGCTAGAGACATACAGATGGGGCAGGTGAAAAGATCACAGCACACACGTACTTCTGTTTCTGAAAGGTAATCTACAGCTCTGTGTGTTTTTCTTTGGCTGGAGAAGAGGACTGAGAGGTTGAGTGAGGGGCCAGGTCCTGGGGGAGAGGCAGTGACAGCCGGGCCCAGAAGCTGGGGAAGCCGGTGTGGAAGGAGGATGCCCTGTGGCAGGCGACCCCACTCGGGCTGGGCAGGTGGTGTCAAGTTATGCTAACTGAGGTGCAGGTGGTGTCCAGTTATGCTGACACATTGACCTCCTCAGCCATGGTACCCAGACAGCTCCTTGTGTACCTTGCCAGGACATGACCACCACCCAGAAGCCAAGAGTAGCCCCTAGGGCTACTGAATTGTTCCATTTTTTTTAATGGTGGTAGGATGGTACAGGTTTTTTTAGGTTTAAGTTGTTTTTTTTTTTAATCTGTCCATTTATTTTTATATCCTACAAAGTAGAAACCACATGTGGTTTTTATACCTCAAATTTCTGTGGTTTGTTTTTCTCAAACTAGACAATATTTAAATGTAGTCATGGAGCTGCCCCCAACTGCTGCTCATTCTGTCGGGAGGGATCTGAAAGAGAAGGAAGTGGTCCTAGACTCTGGATTAAGCTGCTTCCATGTTGCAGGGGAATGAGTCACTGATCTGCACTAAGAAAAAAAAAAAAAAAAAAAACCATAAAAAAACAAGTGACCTCCCCCAAGATGGTGGGGAGCCAGTCCCCTTATGACCTCACCTTTTCTGACCCTGCCATTGTCCCCACATACATATTGGGAGTCAGGGAGCGGATGGACATGCATGTGGTCCAGCAGGAGGCATTTCTGTTGTCTCCCTGTGGCCTGACAGGACAGCAACCCAGTTAGAGACAACCTGGAAGTGTTTTTCCAGCAATCTATTTTCCCAGTCAGTCATTTGGAGAACCCAGAGCAGCCAGATGGAAGGGGGGAAGTTCTTGGAGGGAATCTGGGGTCATCTGAGTAGAAAAAATTCTCTTTGGGCCTAGCCAGTGAGCAAAGAAGCATCTGCTAAGGAACAGGAGAAAGAATCCCACAGGCCTCTGTGACGTGTTTGGGAACAGTTCAGGCCCCTCCCAGGATGGGAGGTGAGCAGCTGGGGTGGGCTCTGCCTGCTGCCCTCCCCACCACCAGGCTGGATGAGCATGAAATTGCCTTTCATGACTCGAAACGGAGCGTAGGGTCATGCACACATCCCCGAACCACCAGAAGTGATAGTTCTCAGCCCTGTGGGACCCAGTGCCCCTTTTAATATCAATATTTTCTAATGCTCCCTTCATCATCTTTGGTGAACCTTCATAAATGAAATAATCTGATCTCATACATAATTTCCCAAGATACCAATGTAATCATAACTAAAAAGAAAATAAAAGGAAAGTAATTTATCGTGAAATAACTTCAGGTTACAAATGACCATGTACAACTCATTAGAAAACCAAATGAAGTGGTCAGATGTTTGCATTTGTACATAGACTCACAGCGAGCATGGCAGCTGCCTCTGCAGACTGACTCAAGGTAGAGACTTCAGGATTACAGTTGATAATGCCCCTGGGCTCTGGATTTTCCAAAAGCAGTGAACGACTTTTGATAAAAATCTGAACAAAACAAAGTGTTTCCTTTATGCATGTATGATATTTGCATTACTGAAAATTCAGGGAATAAATGTAGCGGTGCAATAATGACTTTTAGTTTATATATAAATTGGGAGTTAGGGTCTGGGGCTAGGCTCAGATAACTATAAACAGTTTTTTCACCTACATCAATGTCTAACAGGACAGTTCTTTACTGTGTGGGACAGTGGAGGATGAAGCAGATCATCTGAATCCCAGGAAGGCTCTGCCATCCACAGATGCCTACCGTTTCCTCTGTACCCACAGAGTGGTTGGTTCTGCCCCTCCCAGGCAGCTGCACCGCCAGGTCATGCAGTTTGAAGGCCCCACAGCGAGTCCTGGGTCACTGAACCCTTCCCACAGTGTTCAGAGAGGTGATGTCAGGCCCAGAGATGCAGAGCTGTATGTACCCTTGTTTTCAAAGAATCCTACAGAAGGGCTTTCAGTGTCCCTGTCTGCCAGCAGGAGACACGAGGTAACCTGTTAGTTACAGAGAAATCCGAATAAGGAACAATATGGCTATCGTCCCACTCCTACCCCCCAAATTATAAAGGCCCCTTCCTGGTTTTCCTGCCTAATGATTTGCAACCAAAAGGAATGCACAGCTCTCTATACACCAGTAACTTTTCCCGAAGTGTGTGCTCAAGTATACACAGGGCAGGATGCGAATGTGGGGCTTTCCACCAGTTGCCCCTGGTGTGGTAAGAAACTTTTCTCTATAATTCACATGGGTTTTCCCCGAGCAGCACTGGGATTGGATGTTGGTGACCGACTGGGAGATTTCTGCCTTTTAATTAAATTAACCTCCATCAGGACAGTGTTTAAAAAAAAAATCCTATATAGTCTTTCCACATGGGAAAAGCATTTTGTCCTCTAAGAAATAAAGTTAGTGATATTTCAACCTTGGCAATTATCTTTGTATAGTTTTTATTTTTTGGCTTTACTTATTTATTTGTTTATTTATTTATTTGTATAAAAACTGCCCTACGACCTGTGTAGACAAACAAGGTTCCTCACTGTGTCGTCAGCATCCAGGGTGCTGGGCTGGAGTGCACAGGCAGCATGAAATATAGCGGTGTTGAGTTTGAATATGTGAACCCATCATGGGAATGTCCTTTCTAGATAATTCCAGCACCTCCCCCTACCCCACCCTGGGTTGGTTCCCTTTTCTCTTTCCATGCTAGTCACCTCACCATTTTCTAACTTGGTCTGTCCTGACAGTAGCCCATAGCTCTGTTTGAGAAAGGATGTTGTTACAATGTTGACAGGTCTCCCATATTATCTTTGTAAATGGCTGTCCTGTGTCCACTTGTGGGGAAAAGTTCCTATAGCCTTCCCAGGTCTTTTTGGAAGAGGAAATTCACATTTCTGCTTTACCCTAGAGCTAAGCATGTGGCAGCGTAATCACACCCCAGGTTAAATGAAAGATGAAACTAAACTTGGAGCTGAAAGCTTATAAAGTTCATTTTCACCTGTTTTTCATGCGCCTGCATTATGCCACATACCATTGTAGGTGGCTGGGGAGACAGCAGTGAACGAAACAAACTCCCTGCCCTGGTGGAGCTGCCTCTCCAGTGGGAAGGGCAGATCGTGTACCCTGAGCAGGCCACTTGGGCAGCAGAGAAAAGAGTACTCAGGGGACGACGGGGCAGCAAGTGCAAAAGCCCCAAGGCAGAGAGATGGGGGAGGAGGGAAGGAGAAGAGATCACAGAAGGACAGGGCAAGCCGGGAAGTGACAGACCCTGGGGTCCTGCTCCTCATGGTGGCAAAGACTTTAGATTTTACTGAGGTTTTTGAGTCCATGAATGCTATGGTCTAAATGTGTCCCCCGAAGTCCATGAGCATGAACAAATTGATGCTGCTGTCATGGAAGTGGGTCATTTATCCCAGAAGTGGGTTTTCAGTAAAAGGATAAGCTGAGCTCACTTACTTTTTCCCTGTCTCACGTGCTTGTTCCGTATGGGTTGACCCAGCAACAAGGCCCTCACCAGGTGGTGGGCCCTGGCCTTGAACTTCCCAACCTCGAGAACCATAAGAAAAAAACCTCTGTTTTTACAAATTATACAATCTCTAGTATTCTCTTACAGCAGCACAAAACAGACTAAGGCAATGAATTTTTTCAGAGCCCCCATTTGAAACTGTTACCTACTATGTTATCTATTGCATAAAGATTCACATGCTGTTCTAGGACGATTAGCACTAAGACTGCAAGAAAGAGAAGCCAATTTAGCTGTCAATCTTCCTGGCCACAAACCCAAGAATAGCTAGGCAATGCCCTGCCTTAAGAGATGGCTTCAAGCAGAAAAGTCTCTCCTTTAGACTCTATAGTGATAGCCCACAGTTGGCATTGGGTGGAGCAAGGCTGTTCCAGGACTGACACTGACTGAAAATCTGTTACATGTCATGTAGGCACTGTGCTGCTAGGGAAGAAGGTGAATAAGACAGGGCCTTGCCACCAGGCCCTCACTGTCAGGAGTTGCGCCACTCGCTCAGTAGGGTCGTACCTCTGGAGCCTTGAAATGCCTCCAAGAGTTAAAATACGGATCAGTTTCTGAAGACTTCATGTGCAAAAAAAGAATGTAAAATACCTAAGTAATAATTTTTGTTAAAGTTTTAGTTCATGTTGTAATGATACCATTTTTGAAGTAGTATGTTAAATGATGCCGTTACAATCTCATCTTTCTTTTTACTATTTTAGCATGGCTAGTAGAAAATATAGAATTGCACACATGGCTTAAATTATATTTCTACTGAACAGTGCTAATCTAGAAGAAGGTGTTTTCTTATGTTGCTTGGTTGGTTGGTTCATTGGAATTTTTATTTTTCCCTTTTTTGTTGCAACTATTATCAGGCTTCATATTTTTAAGAGTTTAATCCTTTTCTGGGAAGAACTGCTTGGGCTCTGAACCATTGTCGGGGAGCCCTCAGTCTATCCCATTTCATCCAAGAGTAAAAGATCATTTTGAGAAGTAAAAAGTAATTTCCACAACTATACAACTTCTAAAAGCCTGATTGTGTTTGTAATAGACGAGCAAACCTCTTCCCCAGCCTCTAGTAGGTGAAGAACGGAATGAGCTGCATCTTTTTTTTTTTTTTTTAATCATTTTATTATGGAAACATTTCAGATATGTATGAAAAGTAGAATGGTATAGTAAACTACCATGTACTCCTCACTCAGCTTCAAGAATGCTCATCTCCTGACCAGTTTTATTTCATTTGTATCACTACCAGTTTTCTCCCATTTTCCCAAATTATTCTAGAAGCAAACCCAGACATTATGTGTCATCATCCACTAATATTTCAGTACCTGTCTCTAAAAAGTAAAGGTTCTTCATGAAAGGTAACATAACCACCATAACATTATCACACCTGAAAATCAGCAATAATATCTTAATATCATTAAATATCTGATCAAAATCCAAATTTCCAGTTGTCTCCTGTCTTTTTAGTTGACTTGCGTCAGGGTGCAGATAACATCCACATGTTGTGTTTCATTGCTGCATCTCTTAAGTTTCAGGCTCCCCTCAAGCGCTTTGGCTGCACTGGCCTCATTCTCAACCTCTTCACTTATAATGTGGCTATAATATATGGGTCACTATGAAAGTTTTGAGACAGACTGTCATTGTTCGTTACTTCACTTCCAAGAAACACAGTTGACAGCATCCTTTCTGATTCACCTGTGCAAGTTTTAACTTGCTAGGTTTATCCATGTTGCTGGACTGGGAGGGCTTCATTTGTTTCCATCCGTGTGGATTTTACATTTCTTAATTTTTGTATATTTCAAAACTTTCATAATCAGTCTGGCCCCCCACATCTTAGAATAAGTCTTACTGATCTCCTTGGCTCAGAGGTAGTCCTTTGTTCATTTCTGACCCAGTCACTGCAGCCTCTTATTGGCTGGGGCTGGTCACTTTCCACCCCTGGTGTCAGAGTAGAATTACCTCGGCTTTGGACCATAATCCCAACAGACACGACAATCCTGAACACCATGATACTAATGTTGAAATCCCAGAAGATCAAAATCACTGAAGTCTAAATCTCTAAATTCTAAAATAAAAAATCTCTAATGTCTAAAATCCCCCAAATTGCAATCACAGGATAGTTGCATTATTTTAGGCCATTCATATGGATGGTCCATGCATTGCCCATAATCTATCCTCATAATACACTTTCATATGTCAAAAAAAAAATTCTTTTTTTTTGAGGCAGAGTCTTACTCAGTCACCCTGAGGTTAAGTGCCATGACATCATAGCTCTCTGCAACCTCAAACTCACGATCTTCTTGCCTCAGCTTCCTGAGTGGCTGCGACTACAGGCACCTGCCACAATGCCCAGCTAGTTTTTATGTTTTTAGTAGAAACGAAGTCTAGCTCTTTCTCAGGTTGGTCTCAACCTCCGGAACTCAAGCAATCCACCCGCCTTAGCCTCCCAGAGTGGTAGGATTACCAGTGTGAGCCACCATACCCATATATCAAATTTTTAAAAGTCTTTTTTGAAGAGGAGGGTTCTTTTTCTTTTTAAAATTTTTCCCCACTATTTTAAATTGTCAGAATTATTTTTGATATTTGGCTGTGCTATGTATTTTATCTTTGCATCATTTCCAGTAGTGAACATAGTATAAATTATGTAGAAACCTTTAGTGAGCTCTAATTAGTATTATGCATTGTTTTGCATATTCTACTCCACAAAAATGTATTATCACAACATTGACTTTGGAAGCATTATGCGTGTATGGAAAAACGTTGAAACTTCCTCAATAAATGAAAGAATGTCCTTTTTTTGTGCATCTGTCTTTCTGAAAGAAAATTTTTCCAGATTTTGGCTCTTTGGGCAACTGCTTATGCTATGGTGGGTAATCCATAATGGTTTTTGATTAATCTAGTCTGAAGACTTGGTTGTTTGTCATAGTATTTCAGATGACCAAAGTTGTAAAACTGCACGCACACAGTTTCCAGCCACAGTGATGTTCACTTGTACAGTTCCCTTTTAACCTTTCTTTGTGAACATGGTTCGCAGGCTGCCATAACAGTCTGTGCAGCTGTGGCTCAGTATACCTGAGTGTTCATGCTTGGAAAAATGCATGTTATTATCGTCTGTTTTATTGTGTAAAGTGGCCTTTGAAGTTTTCTGCTGTGCTTGTATGTTTCTCAAATAAATCCTCTTTTAAAAATGTAAAATATCTTTTAAATAAATTTTTATGATTTTTCTCAAAATTATATTATCAAGATTTTGATCTTTCAGGATTTCAGAATTCCAGATTATGGCATTCAGGAGTATGTCTCTCACGATTATAATTGGCTCCCAGCCCTGCTCTATTTAACGTTAGCATAGAAAAGAGATTTGGGGCTCTAGATTATTCAGCTCTCTGCCACCTAAGTTACAGGTCACAAGCAAAAATAAGGCCTCTGGCAACAACACTGTTTCTTTACCTCTGTGTCTCCAATCAGTTTTCAGGAAAATTTTATCTCTTTCCCTTTTTTGTGTGGCAGGGAGGGCAACAGAATCTCACTACGTCACCCTGGGTAGAGTGCTGTCTCACCATAGCTCACAGCAACCTCAAACTCTGGGCTTGAGCGATCCTCTTGCCTCAGCCTCTCAAATAGCTGGGACTATAAGGCACCCATTACAATGCCCAGCTAGTTTTTTCTATTTTTAGTAGAGACAGGGACTTGTTCTTGCTCAGGCTGGTCTTAAACTCCTGAGCTCAGGCAGTCCACCTGCCTTGGCCTCCCAGAGTGCTAGGATTACAGGTAAGAGCCACCACACCTGGCCTTCTCTGGCTATTTCTAAAGGACATAGAAGTAGCCAATACACTCAAACATTTAAATTTTTTTTCCTTTCATGGAATACCATCAGTAGGCTCATGTCTTAGACCAGGGATTCAATAGGTGGCGGCATAACTAGCAATTTTGCTGTCACATAACAACTTTCCAACCCACACCAGCCTACACTAGTTTTCCCCCAACCTTCATCAAGCCATTTGCACATTTTAGGGTTGTCACATTCAACACGCACTTCTAGTACCAATTGCTATTTCACTTAAGATTCTTTGTCTTGCTGGTGATACAAAACCTAGCCATACTAGCTAAACAGAAAATAGAGATTGTATTTGTTAATGACATTTAACAAGTCTAGGGCTAACTTCAGGTATAGAGAGGTCTGGGGCCCAACCAACATCAGTACTTGGTTTTACTCCATCTCCCAGTTTCCTGTTTGTTGGTCTTGATTTCAGACCCCATGTGGTTAAAGAATGAGTGCCGTGGGTCCTGCCCCTGCATCCTCCCAGATCCAGTGCCAGCCTAGTCCCTTAGGATGAAGAATTGCCTCTGGCCACCAATTTCCTTGATTCTGATGATACCAAGGACTATTACAAAAAAAGTCTCTGAGGCCGAATGAATGCAAAGCTCTGATTAGCCAGCCCTGAATCACGTGGTATTTCTCTATCTAGAGAAGAGGTGAATACCTCTGGATCCACGTGGTCTGAGAGTGAGGGAGGCATAATTCTCCAAACAAAAAGGCAACCAAACAAAAGGTATCATTATAAGTAGAGTGAATGGTTGCTGAGCTGCCGAAACACATATTGCAAAATTTTCCCCAAGTTAAGATTATACCAGTTAACAGGGCATGGAGCACTACAAAATTTGTTTTTAGGTTCATCACCCATAGCTCAGTGAGTAGGCCTGGGCCTGCTAAACAACAGTAACAACTGCAACCAAAAAATAGCCGGGCATTGTAGTCCCAGCTACTTGGGAGGCTGAGGCAAGAGAATTGCTTAAGCCCAAGAGTTGGCGGTTGCTGTGAGCTGTGACATCACAGCACTGTATTGAGAGTGACATATGAGACTATAAAAAAAAAATCAAAATTTGTTTTTAATTTATCTTGTTTTGGGATAGAAGGGAAAAAACTATGTTGCCACAGGTTAGAGTGCAATGGTGTCATCATAGCTCACAGCAACCTCAAACTCCTGGACTCAAAGTTATACTCCTGCTTCAGCCTCTCAAGGAGTAGGAACTATAGGTGCCTGCCACAACGCCCGGCTACTTTTTTTATTTTCAGTAGAGACAGAGTCTTCCTCTTCTTCAGGCTGGTCTAGAACTCCTGACCTCGGCCTCCTCCTGGAGTATTAGAGTTACAGAAGCAAGCCACTGCACCTGGCTAATTTCTCTTAATGTTTTTGAGATTGATACCGGACTTTCGTCTTTAAGGGTTCTTGGTCTCGGTGATTCAAAGAATGAATCCACGGATCACAGATCAGTGGTAAGACAGGATTTATTTACAGAAAAGAAAAGAATACAAAAACACCAACGCTACTGGCAGAGAGAACCCAGGTCAGGGGAACAAGCTCTCTTGCTCCCTCTCTCCGTCTCTCTCCAGGCTCTTTGCTCAGGGGTATATGTAGTCACATGGGGTCATTTAGCTGGAACTCAATTGTTACATTTAGCGGGGATGGGTCCTCTAAAGTTATATTCAGCAGGAACTCAGTGTTACATTTAGGGCCCAGGCCAGAACTCAGTTAATGAATGGCTATAATCCCTTTCATTCAGACCTAGGAAACTTACATGAAATTGACAAGGCCATGAAATTGACCAGGGCTAGAAAAGGTGGGGTTCCCAGTTTAGCCCCAAGTGGGAGGGGAAGGTGCTGGTGTCTCCCCAGCAGTTGTCTGGCCCCTCTGGCTACTGGAGCCTCCTATGACCACCCCCCCCAACCCTCCAGCTGGCTGGTTCTGCTTCCGGCTGCCAGATGCCGCTGCACCAATGCAGTCAGGGCTAAGGCGGCAGGTCCTCCAGCTCAGGGCCCACCTGTCCTGCATCAAGATTTTTTTTATCTTTATTTATTTTTTTGAGACAGTGTCTCACTGTGTCACCCTTGGTAGAGTGCTGTGGTGTCACAGCTTACAGCAACCTCAAACTCTTGGGCTTAAGTGATTCTCTTGCCTCAGCCTCCCAGGTACCTGGGACTACAGGCGCCCACCACAACGCCCGACTATTGGGGGGGGGGAGGGTTGTAGTTGTCGTTGTTTGGCTGGCCTGGACTGGGTTCAAATCCGCCAGCTCCATTGTATGTGACTGGTGCCCTAGCCACTGGGCTACCGGAGCCAAGTCTTGAAATTATTTTTAAATGATCAACTCTCTATGAAATACACTGATAATTATGGGGTGTTTATTCCTTCCTTTCTACTAGTAAATCATGTAATTCCCATATTTTAACATTTTGAAAGTACCGTATATATTCGAGTATAAGCCGAGTTTTTTTCCCCCCCCCGGCACAAAATTTGTGCCGAAAAACCCGAACTCGGCACAAATTTTGTGCCGGAAAAAACTCGGCTTATACTCGAGTATATACGGTAGATTCCTTTTACAGTAGATGCATACATTTAATCCGATAGTGTTTCTATTTTCCCCCTAAAATGCTATAATGGGTGCATTCTGCTACTGAAGAAGGAGTTGAATGGTTTTAGAATTCAAGAAATTTCCACTACTAGGGCAAATATACACTATAACAGGTGGTTATGGAAACACAACTTGGAAAACCAGAATTATTAAAACCAAAATGTTCTTACATTTTATAAATGTCATTGTTGCCCTGATTCGTCTGTGTTGATTTGGGGCCTCTGCAGGAGGGTTGTTGGCTATCATTCTTCAGATTCGTGAGACATATGCTATAGTTTTATAACCTTCGTCTGCTTCTGGGTTTTTTCTTTTGATACATTAATATGGAGGATTATTTACATGATGTGTCTACTGTTTATTGTTTTCCATATCATTAAGTCCAGACTTATCTGTGTTGAATGGCACAGATGAACGTCTGTGAGTTGTGACTGTCTTTATTAGCACAGTCCACTTACCTGGGGCCTTTGGTTATAACATAACAGCCACAACACAAATACTAACCTCAGCTTCTCTCCTCCACATCGCAACCATTCTCTCCACCCCTCTTCCTTCTGCGTCTTCTTATGCTTATAGGAAGAATTTTGGTGGAATCACCTTTCTGAACCTAAAATGAAACTTAGGACAATATCTGCCCTGGCCCCTAGTGCTGCCCAGGCTCAGGGCCCAGCTCTGTGACTTGTGCAGGCTGCTGCTCCTCTGTAAGTGATGGGGTGGTCATTGATCTCTGCAGTCTTCATCAGCTTTATAATTATTATTTTTTTTAGAATGTGGCTGTTGGAAAAGCTGACACTGATCTGGCAGCACCACCTCACTGAGGAAGGGCAGATGGCACTGCTCCATCCAGCGCCTGGGGGTCACCCATTGCAGAGGTGGCTCCCAAGGCCTTAGAAGTCACCAAGTGGCTGGAACGTTCCCCTACCCACCATGTGATCTCTCTGTCTCCATCTTTTCCTGCCTCATTTCCTTTATTTTTTAATTTCCTCTCCTTCCTTTCTGATTGGTTTGTTTTAAACTCTCTTAACCCATTTTTCTCTTTCCATTGCCTGCTGATGTAAGCCCCCTGCACTGCATAAGACTCCACATACATTACTAAGCCCACTGACGGGCTAGAGGTTTTACCCATGGATCTTTCCTCTGGAAAATTCCCCTTTAACAGCTTTTCCCATGAAGGCTTAAGTCTAGTTTTGTTATTTGTTATTTACTGTTCCAAGGGGAACAATTCTAAGCTTTTAAGGGAATGTTGTGGCAGAATTTGTAAGAGATATTGATCTTCTTTTTCATTCAACAAACACTTTTTATTGAGCTGGGCTCAGTGGCTCATGGCTGTAATCCCAGCTACTCAGGAAGCTGAGGTGGAAAGATTGTTTGAGACTAGCCCGGGCAACATAGTAGGAACCTGTCTCCAAAAAACAAAACAAAACAAAAAAGCACTGCTTATTAAACACCTACCAAGTGTCAGGTGCTGTATTAGATGCTGAAGCAACAGCAAGAAAGAAAACAGACAAGGTTCTCAGGGGCTTGACTTCTGGTGCAGAGAAACATGTAAGTAAATAAACAATTAAAAAATGTCAAGTGGTGAGTATGTGCTACCCATAAAAGAAAACAGGAGCAGAATGACACCTGGGGGGAGGAATAAGAAGGGACTGAGAGAGGAATGTACAAGGCAAGACAGCTCGCAAGTATGAGACCCCAAGATGCAAATGAGGTGGGCGTATTAAGGAACACAAAGAGCTGGAAGGTAAAGTAGCAAGAAGAAATGTTATTTGAGATGAAGTCAGAGAGCTAGAAAGGGATCAGATATTGTGGGTCCCTGTGGATCTAGGCAGAATTTGGACTTTTAAAGTAAGTTGAGAAACCACTGAAAGGTTTTAAGCAGGGAAGGAACATTATCTGACATTTAACATAATCATGCATAGTGGTCACCTCATCATGTCCAAAGTTGACTGCAGAAATAGATCCAAACTCCACACAGCTACTACCTCGCGTGTCTTGAGGGCTGCGGCGTCGTAGATGCCTTCTAATCTTCGAATTGAGCCTTCCCTAATGGATGGGAGTAACCCTGAGCTCTGTGTGCTAAGTGCACGTGCACGCATGCGCCATGCTTGGGCTTCCTTAGAGAACTGCAAAATAATTGTGTAAATACCCAGTGAAATCATCATGTTGCCCATGTTCTCTTTTTAGATCCAACTATAGTTAGACTTCCCCAAAGATTCACTCAAGCATTGATTTGAGAGTTGGTCAAGTTTTCTGTTTTCCTGGGGGTCTGTGGTGGGGGAAGTGGATGATAGCAGCAGGCCTCCTCTCTGCCCTGCCCTATGCCCGTACGGGTTTATTCACATTATTACGTCTTTCATGGACCTCAGGCCCTGCATTGGAAAGAGGAATGGAGTCCTTACCTTCTGGCAGCTCCAGGCAAAGTGGAAGGCTCTTAGTCACTAACCCTCGGCTGCTCCAGTTCCAGGAATTGTGCCCATGACCTGGCATCATGAAACTGCTAAGGCATTTTCTGAAATACGCCCCTGTTTTTCATTCTTTCAACAGATTCTTATTTCTCAGAGTTACATGGTATATGTTGCAAATCTAAGTCTGAACTTTTCAGATGGAGCAAGAAAAAATCATGAGTATTTTCAGATTTTTCTAAACATAACTCTGGATTTCGACATGGTGCTTTCTGCGTATATTCCATTGCCATCCACCTCTGAGAAACCTTTAGGAATGAGAAATCCACCCTCCCTCCTGCCCTTATTATTTCCGTGCTTTTCTTAGGCATCTTCTGAGAGAGTGATTGTTGCCCCACTAAGTACAGAGAACAGAAGCAAACTATTTTGGCATAGAAAGCTGTGGATCTGCAGCTGACTTGAGCTGTGTATTATTTATCCTGCATTGTCAGGATGGGTAATATCTCGAAATCATACTTGAGAAGTCATTTGCCCTCATATACCCGACCTGCTCTCTTCACTGGCACTTGAATGCTTGGTAAAATGAGAAGAAAAATCACTTAGGCTAATTACCGGTGTAGTGAAGAGCTTTTATCTCTTGAGCGACTCTTGTCCTTATTACTAAATAGACTAGTATTTAGTGATGCTTTCAAACAGAATTTTCCTAAAGAAATCTCAAGTTCCATGAACAGTTATGTTTGTGACGGTGTCTGGAATAAATTCGGGCTGTTAACTGGATGGAGGTGCCCATCTCCACTTGTCGTGGTACCACACAGCTACCGTACATCTGGTGGGGAAGAAAAACACTTAATTTTTAGAATTTAGGACTTTTCCCTTGCTTGCTTCTTAAGCAAAACCAATCTAGTTTCTTTTTCTGAAGCAAAGGAGGAAGGAGCAAACAGCAGATTAATCAGGCAGGAAGTGAATACCCACAGAAGGACGTCTGCCTCTGACTAGTATGTCACATTTAACAGGAGGCCAGAGCTCGTCCAAAATGGCTGTCCAAAAAACAACTCCACGTTTGCATTGAAGATGACGCCTTTCCCGGGGACAGTGCTCTCTGCTGGTCTGTGTCCCTGGCCATGGCTTCCTACAGTACCCTTTAATGGTAAGAAAGATGACAATCAAACTAAATTTATTTCCTTTATCAGCTAAATGGCTGTTAATGGGCCACAGTATGTTGAGATTAAATTGTTTAATTTTTCGGTTGAAGACCATGGGGTCTCTTCTTGTTGCCCGAAATGTTAATTCTACTGCTGTGGTGATTGTGGGTGATTCATAACTTGTGTTTTGAGCAAAAGTGTAAGCAGGATTTTCAGTAGAAGGTTTCCTGACCCCTGGAAAAGTTAAGACCCAGAGGAATCTTTCTCCCTTTTCCCACTTAAAAAGTGGGGGGTGTGTGTGAGTAAATGTGCGCTTGCGATGTGTGGTAGAGTTGTCTGCACAACTGTCTTTGAATCTTGGGCTTGGTCAGCGGTCGTAAAAGGAATCATCAGAAGCGTCAAATGAAAGTACAATGGAACTAAGCCTTTGCAGTTCTATCGTTGCACGAATGTGTCACTTAAATTCAAATCCCAAACTAAACCATTTCCAAGCAGAATAATTCTGCTTACATTATAACAGTGCAGTGCACAACTACTATTGCAAATCAAATTCTGTAGCATTCACTATAACTATATACATGTAAGGTAATTAATATTTTGGCATAAAATAGTATGATTTTAAATTTTGAAGCCTTATACTCAGAGACCTATACAGAATGAGATTAAGGATTAATACATTTTGTATTAAAATTTTTTCTCTAGGATATTATGAAAAAGCAACTTGATGTTCCTCTTTCCCCCCTGGAGAAATAAAGCTTTAAAAAATTAAGAGAGCTCATATAACTTTATTCAGTAAGTAAAAGTTATTTTAAATAATTTAGTGCCAGGAAGGGGGAATTGGCTCATGCCTGTAATCCCAGCATTTTGGGAGCCTGAGGTGGAAGGATCACTTGAGGTCAGGAGTTTGGAGACCAACCTGGGTAGCATAGCAAGATCCTGTCTCTACCCCACTCCCATCCCCACCCCCCAAAATAAAATTAGCTAATGCACATTGAGGCAGGAGGATTGCTTGAGCCCAGGAGGTTGAGTCCATAGTGAGTTCTCTAGCCCAGACAACAGGGTGAAACCTTGATGTTTTGTTTTGTTTTTTTAATTTACAAAAAAGAAAATAGAGTAGTTGTAAATAAAGAAAAGACTGCCGAAGAAAGGTTTGAATTTTAAAAAGTAGGACAGCTTGGTAGAGAGAAAGGCAGGGGAAAGAATAAGACAGGATGGTAGTGAGAAAGGAAGATGGGAGCTGGGAAAGGGTTTTGAGGGGATTGCTGAGGGAGCCATCCTCGTAGGGTTCACTCGGATGGTGGACGCTACAGTTTAATGCATTAACTTCATAATGTTTTGTTCCGTGTGAACTGAAGCAACATGTAGTCAAAACCCTTTTGTAGGTCTAAAGAGGTCAAATTTACCTAAAATCAAGTTTTCTAATGGTCCTCGAAAAGTGTATTCATGGGTTAATTGTTCTTTACTAGCTTTACTCTAAAAGCTAGACTTACCTGTACTGTGGACGAAATGAAATACCCAGAGAACTCCCCATGGTGAAAATCAGTTCCTGGTGTCCGCAGCAGTTTCACTCTGATCTTTGATGAAATCAAATTGTGAATCTGACCTATAAGCTGGAAGGTCCCCAACCTAAGCTAAAATGTCAGAGGAAGCGAGCTGCCTGATTCCTGGACCCTTCAGGTTTTATGCCCTTTGGATTCTGTTTAACCCTTCGTGAACACGTCATTTACTTTGGATACATTTCTGTTTTAAGGTTTGACTTATTTTGTTTTTACAAATTGTAGTGCACTTACTTCCTGTTGGAAAGAGCATTCCCTGGACTGACATAAATGCCTCTGTCTGTATTTTGTAAACTTGGTCCTGAAAATTAAAAGTGAAAAAAAAAAAAATACTAGAATAGGGAATGCTTTAATAATCTGTGTGCTCTTCTGTGAAGTGTAAAATATACTTTATACACAGCTCCCTTCACCGTTCATCTGTAATAGAGAGGTTTGCGTTGTCGGTGTACACACATGGGCTAAGGTTTAAATCAACTTGTGGTTTCTTTTTCTCAGGGTTAAATAGGAGGAAAGATAGTAACATTTATTGACCACTTACTATGTGTTAGGATGTTTACTTTTGTTTTTGTTTTTTTAATTTTTAAAAATGGCTAATACTCATTAAGTTCTGCCTCATGTGACTTTTGGATAACCTTAGTAAGTAGGTGCTATTGTTCCCATTTTATTTAGGAAAATAAGACAGGCTAAGTAATTTGTCCAAGGCCACCTAAAAACTAAGTGTGGAGGAAGTTTTCTGAATCTCAAGGACTTTTTTACAACTGCAGTTTGGAGGCAACATGATAAATTGTACGATTTCTTGAGGTTTTTTTCCGGTTGTGGGGCTCTGAGATTTCAAATGTTTTGCTTTAAGTGTCACAGCAACAGTAAATGTCTTTAAAACAAATAATCTCAAGTAAAATATTTTCCATTTTAGGTCTGTTTCAGAAGAAAATTTGGTGACACTTTTGCTTATATTAAAAGGCTATTCTTTAGCTGGGTGTTGTGGCGGATACCTATAGTCCCAGCTCCTTGGGAGGCTGAGAGAAGGAGTTGGAGGTTGCTGTGAGCTGTGATGCCACGGCTCTCTACCTAGGGATATAAAGTGAGACTCTGTCTCTACAAAAAAAAAAAAAGGGCTATTCTTTCAGTGATTAAATGAATACAGTATGTTCAGTGTATTGATATATATGCCGTGTGTGTGTGTGTGTGTGTGTGTGTGTGTGTGTGTGTGTGTATAGCAGAGAACAACAGTGTTCTTAATCCTCTGGTACAAGTCATTGAAAACTGCCTATGAAAAAAAATTGGGAAGGGGGGCAGCGCCTGTGTCTCAGTGGGTAGAGTACCAGCCCCATATACCAAGAGTGGCAGGTTCAAACCTGGCCCTGGCCAAACCAAACAAAAAGATAGCCCGAGCTTATAGTCCCAGCTATCTGGAGGCTGAGGCAAAAGAACGCCTCAGCCCAAGAACTGGAGGTTGCTGTGAGCTGTGATGCCACTGCACTCTACAGAGGGAGACAAAGTGAGACTCTGTCTCTAGAAAAAAAGAAAAAAAATTTTTTTTAAGTCCTCTACCATTTATTCCTCTGGTAGAACTAAATGTGTTGCTGATGATTTACAAAGACTTGGAGATTTTAGCCTCTTAAAGAGATGGGAAGTAATGGGTGAAAACCCCGTACTTTTTAGTTATATGGATAAGTATAAAAGGTTTCCTTTCTCTTTCTCTCAGTTAAATAATGACAGGTGACTCATGCAGTTAAGGGACATCTTCACTATTGAAAGTGGATATCCATGACTTCGTATTCATTTTTAAATAAAATATATTTAAGTGTGGATTTAAAAATCATTTTAGAGTAGCCTTTCTTTTTCCCAGCAGCTACAGTAAAATTGTGTCCAAGCTCATCACCAATTTTAATGACATTATGTGTGCTTCAGAATGTCTTCTTTGAAAAACGCCTTTCCCACCCCTCCTCAAACAAATCATCTCCTTCCCGGAGAGAACTGGAAAAGAAGCATTTTCTAAATAGCCGTGGACCCTCTAAATACGGCCGTAAACCATTACCGTTGAGAAGACAATCTAAGTAGAAGTCACTTAAGATATTATTTTAAGTGATGACCAACTGAGAAAAGAGCAAGTGTATTCTGAGAAATGAGGGAGTCCTGCAGGGCAAGTGTGTGCACACATTCAGTTCAAGGGGAGAATAGCAGTGAATAATGACTAACTGGGTGAGGCTGTTGATTTGCTTATAAAGGAAAGCTTGTTTCTCTTTTTTGTCTTTTGCTTCCTCTGGGGTCCAGCCTTTTTTGTTTGTTTGTTTCCCCTCTTATAAAGATTGTCTCATTGCTCTGAGCAGGCCCCTCAGCCTGGGGAGAAGAAAAGTAGCAATAATAGAAACAAACTTTTCTGCAGAGGTATTAAAAGTTTCTAAAATAGCACAACGACATGCTGGGGGAGGGGTGGGGCCAGGGGGAGAGGTTGCACAGTGACTCGCATCATCAAATAGAAACTCCAGGCGACTGCAGCTGTGAAAAGATTGTGTTAAAGAAACAGGATGGCTGTGGTTTACTGTGAGCATCTATTTTCCTGTTGAGCATTTTTACAGGAAGTTGCAGAACAAAGCCTAATTCATCTTAATTCGTTCCAATGGTTTTCAGATCTTAAATATATACAACTAAGTTAGCATCATGGAGGACTTTCTGAAGACTAGAATCAAGAATACTTACTACTAAGAATCCCAAAGCTGCATACTTTTTTTTTTTTTTGAGACAGAGTTTCACTGTGTCGCCCTTGGTAGAGTGCTGTGGCGTCACAGCTCACAGCAACCACAAACTCTTGGGCTTAAGCGATTCTCTTGCCTCAGCCTCCCAAGTAGCTGGGACTACAGGCCCCCACCACAATGCCGGGCTATTTTTTGTTGTAGTTGTCATTGTTGTCTGGCTTGCCTGGGCTGGGTTCAAACCCACCAGCCTCGGTGCATGAGGCTAGCACCGTAACCACTATGCTATAGGTGCCAAGCCCCAAAGCTACATACTTGTTAAAATTCAGAATTTTAGCAGCAATTAGAATTTGCTAAATGATTTTACTTTTGCAATGTGACTCGGTGTGGATTCATTGCCTTTGCAACGAATGCCCCTGCAATTGTCTTTTATGGTTGTAACAACTAGTGTGAATTTAAGAAACATTCCTCATTAAAACAGTCTTGAGTTACGTGTATTATATATTTTCCTCTGCTAATTTTTTTTTTGTCAAATAATCGTATCTATGTGTGTGATACATATGATGAGGTAGAGAGCTCTGTATGTAGGTGTGTGTATTTGCGAGAGCTATTACCCCCAACCATTTTTCATCTAAAATCTATTATTGAGTGCTTCAGTGGTTAAATACAACTTTAGTGTTTTATTTTTATCTTTGTGTATTTTGGGGTTCTCTGTTCTCTGTTTTGGAAACAGGAGGAGAAAAAAACTAAAAATAAACCCACAAATTTACCCTGAAGAGAGCAAAAGTACATGAGAAATACATACATGAAAATGAGTTAAAATATATATACTTACCCCCTAATATTCTGAAATTAAATTAAAAAAAAAAAAAAAGGGCAGTGCCTGTGGCTCAACAGAGTGGGGCACTGGCCCCATATGTTGGAGGTGGCAGGTTCAAACCCAGCCCCAGCCAAAAAAAAAAAAAAAGAAAGAAAGATGAAGCAGGAAAAAGCTCAGTGAAACTGTGAATGAATGAAAATAAGACAAGTAGGAAATAACAGGGCAAGAGAGCAGATGGATCTTCGAATCTCCCCAGTTGTATTATTTCTGATTCTATCCTCCGACTCCACCACTACACATGCAGCAAATACAATACTCCTCTATTGATTTGAGCTTTTTGAAGGGAAAAAAGTTTACTTTTCCCCCATTCATTTGACATAAGCTAGTATTTAAGGATAACTTTATACATGTGTATTTTTGGATAGGACAAAATAGTCATGAGCATAACTGGATCAAGCTGTTCTGTTCTCCTCTGATAGAGCCCCTCCCCACTCAGGGTTAGAGACTGGCCTGACGATTGTCAGCTGTGCTCTTTGGGGGACTGTGGGAAATCTCTTCCCTGCCCATATCATTCTGTAATATGGACCTCATGTGGTTTGATCTACCGTACGCCCAGCAAATAGACCTCCTGATGCATTAGGGGCGATACTGAGATCCATTCCAATGGCAAGCACTTGGCTAAGTAGCAAAAAGGTGGTGATGGCTGGTCTTGGAATGCACCAGAGATAAGGACTGAGCACACACAGCCCCACCCCCACCCCATCTCAGCTATGGGCTCCTTGGTTCTTTCACTCCACACCCTACTTTGCCAGGTGCTAGGGAACTCAGGTGGAGTCTCCGGGCTGGTGAGAAGTCCCCGCCTGGCATGGGGCACCATGAGCTTGCTCTTCTTTGATCTATGGGGTAAGTGGTGTGGTCAGACCAAAGTCTGGGATTTCTCACACCCTTCCCTGGAGACTCTTAGCCTGGAGAAGTCCAGAATGTGCCCAGCAGCTATTCAGGTGGAAAGGAATAAAGAGTACTGTGCTGCAACCTGTCAGCCCTTTTTAGCAGGCAGGTGAGAGTGAACACAGTTCATCTGGACAGGTATGAGGTGGGGGCAGGGAGAGCGGCTGCAGATGGAGAGTGGAGAGGAGGTACTCGGTGAAAATGAGAGCGCTCACCCGCATAGCCTCTCCCCCGGTTTATCAAGGTGGCCTGGAGGGGAAGGCCCCACTTCTTGCAAGACCCCGAAGCTTTTAATAGCTTTTTGCTCCCTGAACCTTGGTTTTACCTGCTTGTTTCCGCAGTCTGGCCCTGGCCCCAGACCCAGCTGTCGCTCTTTCTCCACATGAGCCCTCAGGACCCTGAACTTACCACAGTCCCCACTAGAGTTGTCCAGAAGTTTATTTATGTCAGTTACTGTACAGACAGTACTAGCAACAACAGAGAATTATAAAATAATAGAGGCCTTTCAGGGTAGCATTGCCCTGAAAGGGTCCCCATTACACAGTCTGGCCCCTAAGCTGTACAGGACAGAGGTTCAATTTAAAGTCTACAACCAGAGACAGACCTAGGAGAATGAACCTGTGAGAAGTTCCTGTTGACAGGAAGCCACTCCTTCCTAGGTATTAGGACCACAGGATGACAGCAGGTTAGTTGGTGAGCATGGATCAGATAAAATCATCTTGAGACTTTTCATCCACCAACCACATGGATGGACTGTCCCCTGAAGCTCAACTCTCAGGCCCACTGGCAGGCCAGGCTACCACCTGCCTTGGTAAACCAGCTTTCCCAGCTTAATAACACTGATTTGGCTCCAGCATAGGTAGTCAGCCCCAAGTTCAGTTTCCGATCCCTGTCCTTTCTCATGGTCCTAGGACATGCCTGACTCTGAGGCATCTGTGGCTGGGCAGCCCTCTTTATAGGCCACCTGACTCAAGTGCCCAGCCTGCTTCCCCAGCATGGGGAACAATTGAGGTCACGTAGAAAAGACCGATTTAAAGAATACATTTGGAAGGAATTCTGTCCAAGATGGTCTCTTAACTGAAAAGCAGATTCCAACCTAGTTAATAGTTGAGCCCATAGCACTAATTAGCCTGCCTGAAAATGCTTATTAGACATTAAAGGGACACAATGGGCTTTTTAGGGAGTGACTTAGTATCTAAGTCTCAGCGTGCTCACCCAGGAAATGCGCACTACCAAGGTAGCGTGCAGACTCGGCGCAGGAGTGACAGCCAGTGGAAGCAGGTGCCCTGGATCCAGCTCATTCTCCATTAACCACAGCTACAGCTGTTGCTGTAGAAGTTTATAAAATTCCATTTTCTAGACACCCCCCGGAAGCTGCTCCAAACTGCCTTATTCTTGTTGTCCAGCGTCTGTGATGAGTCCAGCAGTGTCTTTTTAGCTGCTGCATTCCATTTCTGTCCGCAGAAGGAAAACCATCTACGTTATTTTAGTAGAATGTTATTTGTTTCAAAGTATAGATTTTTTACATTAACTTTTAGTGATTTAACTACATTTTTTTAATTCCATAATTTTTTAAATGTCAGAATATTATAATTTGAGTCAAAGTTATAAGTGTGCCCGTCACCCAGATAGTGCGCAGGGAACTAATTAATACTTTAAATTCCAAGAAATTATTTTCTATAATTAGAAGAGTGTTGAGAAATTTAAAAAATAATAATTCTGCTTTGTGAAACTGGGGACACATTTTCCACAGAAGTAGTTACTCAGTCGGCCAGTGATGGGGAGGAGGGGCTGAGAGTCAATGTTTCCGACAGCTCCTAGGTCAGTCGCCTATCCAGGACCACACTTCCAGTAGCAAGGATTGGGGTGGGAGACGCTGGCTTTACTTAAGGGTGAGAACAGGGAGCGAGGCGTTGGCCATGGCCAGGAGTTCTGCTATGGCTGAGGGTTGGGACTCCACAGATTGGGGGGAAAAGCTTACAGTTGGTGTAACTCCTTAGGCGCTTTGCCGTTGTCTCTCCTGCCCCTTGTGTTTGCCAGGCTGATCCCTCCACCCTGCTAAGCCCTTACCCACCTGGGGTCCCTAAGCTCTCCCACCCAGCCGCAGAGTCTGGTCTTCCCTGTGTTCCCAGAGCAAGCCCTCTACAGAAAGGCTCTGCTAACAGAAGCACGTTCTGGAGAAGCACCGGGGAGCCACAGACCTGACTCCTCTTTGTGTCCACTTAGGTCTATGAGGAGATGCTGAGTTGCAAAGATAGCATGGCTGGTCTTTGGTGAACCAGGGATGAGAAGGAAGGCCCACTCCCCCACCTCCCATCTCATCTGCCTGACTCCTCCCTCGCCCTTGGTTACCCTGTTTTCCCTCCCCGGAAGGTGGTGGGAACTGTGAGGGGAGGACAAAGAGTAGATCTGTCCTGGTATTCCTATGTGCAGACTCAGACCAGGTGAACAGCAGCAATCTGTGCAAGAGACCAGAGAAGAAAAACCAATCAGTGGGGCAAGGAGAGGGAGAGATGGGAGAGCAAGAAAGGATTTTGTCATGGAAATGAGTGAGGAAAAGGAGCCTCCTAAGTGGGGCTGTTTTCCATGGAACTTGGCTAGGATCCTTTCCTACCAGGTGCAGGAAACCTCCCTGCTTACTCAGGCCTGTTGCAGTGGATGGTGGGATCCAACAGCTTCAGGCTCTAGCTTTGGCTTCCGTTCTCTCCAAGCACCTTGGGCTCAGAAACCCCCTCCATCCCCCTCATTGGGTCCTTCTAGAACAGTAACATTGTGGCAGTGAGATGTGCCCATCTCAACCCAAAGCTGATGTGTGTGAAGCTGTCACTTCAGTGGGAGAGTGTGGAGAGCCATCAGCACAGAGAATCCCTAAGAAGCCTCATACATGACTCTGCTGTTTCTTTTTGTCTTGTATTTACAGATTTATCAGCAAGACTGTTGAAAGCATAACAGTCCAAGATGCCCGTCCCTCCCCCGCCGGCCCCCCCACCGCCTCCTACATTTGCACTGGTGAGTATCTCCTCCCCATTTGTTTTCTATGCATACAGAAAACCAAGTGAAGTCAAAACGCGGCACATGTGTATTAGTTTTGAAGGTATTTGCATTCCGGCTTGCTTGTGGTAATGGCAGGCTTTCCCAGTGCCCAGCATAAGCCAAACCCTGAGACCTGATGATACGAAGAACACAAAGGGTTTTGTTTGTTTAAGGTCTCTTGTGATGCGTAGGACAAGCATGGAGTGTGGGTTGTTGGGTTTCCTCTGCCGTGTCCAGGGAGAGAAACACGGTGGCCTAAGACGGGGTTCACAGGAGCAGTCTTGAGACCAGCACACACTTTTTCCATTCAAAGGAACTCAAAGTCAGTGCCTGACCTGAGCAGTGGATGGGCCCAGGAAAACTTCCCCTTTGCCCTCTGAAGGTTTGCTGAAAACTCACAAGAGGCAGATTAATTGGAGGAAAGACATACAAATTTTTTAACATGTACACGGGGAGAACCACAGAGTTCTTGCAAAGGGGTTCAGAAGCTTACATACCTGGCCCAACAGGTTAAGGTGGGATGGGATTCTACTGGTGGGATTACTGGGGAGAGTGAATGGTCAGGGAACAGATTAACCTGTACACCTGCTTGTGAAAGGGTCTTTTCAGGTGTGGTCCAATGGGGTCTTACTCGGAGGGTAAGAAAACGCAATTGTTCCTTCTCCCTGTTGAACTTGGATCTTAGGTAGATAAAGGACTTCAGGTTCATCAGTGCTTTGGGGCTGGAGGCGCTCAGGGAGACCTTGAGGCTTCTTCGGTTCATCATGTCAAAGCACAGGATTTTGGGCTATTAGTTTGTAAGCCCTAACAGTGGGAAGTTCTAGAAACCCAAGTCTCTGTCTGCAGTGCATCCATTAAAGTGCTTTCTGGTCTCACTCCTTTTTTTTTTTTTTTTGAGACAGTCTCACTATGTCGCCTTTGGTAGAGTGACATAGCGTCACAGCTCATGCAGCTCTTGGGCTTAAGTGATTCTCTTGCCTCAGCCTCCCAAGTAACTGGGACTACAGGTGCCTGCCACAATGCCTGGGTATTTTTTTTTGGTGGTTGTTGTTGCAGTTGTTATTGTTGCTTTAGCTGGCCCTGGCCAGTTTCGAACCCACCAGCCTTGGTGTATGTGGCTGGCGCCGTAACCGCTGTGCTACGGGTGCTGAGCTGGTCTCACTCCTGTGTCTTTTCTGCCTTTTCCTCTCTCCCACTCTGTTTTTGACAAATATCTCCACCACCACCTCCTTCACACACACTCACATCCCCCTTTAAATGTACCCTTGTGTTTAGATGTCTGCTTCCCAAAAAGAATTTCTTCACTGGACTCTTCCTGGTCTTCTGGTAGACCTGTCCAGGGTCTCCCAGGAAGCAGCTGCTCCCTGTATTAGAATATGGAAAGGTTCCAAGACACATCCCACTATCAGCCTCCCCGAGCTGATGAAGCCTTCACCACTAAGGAGCTTCCTCACACTGATGGTCCCTTCATTTTTCACCTGGGGAAACTGAGGCTGAAAGAGGGAAAGTCTCTTGCCCCAGGTTACCATAGGACACATTTATATACCTTGCCTGAGGTTGAAATCTGGTGGGAAGAACTGACCATTAGTTAGCTCATTGTTACTCAGAGTGCTGTCTTTCAGCGGCCTGTTAGGGTCTCCAGGGAGATAAGAACAAACATTGAGACATTTATAGAAATTTGATAGTAGTTTTATGTCTGTTCCTAAGATTAAATTTTGTGTTTTTTTAAAACTAATTCCTTTTTTTAATAATTAATTGTTATTTTGTTAAAAAGTCAGTTCATGATGAAAACATTTTTAAAAACTGGTCCTTCATGGCCATGAGAGGTAGCTAATGCCTATCATCCTAGCACCCCAGGAGGTTGAGGAGGGCCGATTACTTGAGCTCAGGACTTTGAGACCTGAGACCAACCTGAGCAAAAGTGCGACCTCCTCTCTACTAAAAATAGAAAATTAGCCAGGCATGGTAACAGGTACCTGTAGTCCCAGCTACTCAGCAGGCTGAGGCGGGGGGATCACTTGAGCCCAGGAGTTTGAGGTTGCTGTGAGCTATGACATTATAGCACTCTAGCCTGGGCAACAGAGTGAGACTATCTTGGAAAAAAAAAAAAAAGAAAGAAAGAAAAAACTGGTTTTTCACATGGATAAGTTGAGAAGCTCTGATGTGGCTAACATAACAGGATTAGTTTACTTACGTTTCTCCAAAAGTGTGGTATAACAGTGGTAGGTAGTACATACTTTTTTTAATTTAATGCTCATGTATTTCTTTTACTGATGTTCTGAAAGTTATAACTAGCACATCAAACCCATGGTTTAATACTGAGCTAATTTAGAATAAGATGTTCATTGACAAATACTATAGTGTATACATGTAATATGGTGAATAACTAAAATATAGTTAAATATAATTAAATAAAAACAGGTGGTATGAGAGGCTGACAAAAATCACGAATGTACTACTGGAATGATTGAAGTGTGGGGAACCCTTGTTTATCTTATCAACTCATTTCTATACATTATTACCTAATTCAAAGCATCATCCTGGGTAAATAAGATTTAGAGATGAGAAAAGGGAAAGGTAGGTTGGCGGCCACCACCAGACACTGCCCTGGTGAAACAATGCGACTCAGGGCCCTGAATACAAGAGAAGTTGCCACCCAAAGAGGGCAGGTGTCAAAATAAAATTTGAGGCAGCATACTAGGCTATTGAAATGTGCTGACCCCAAACAAGAGATCCAGTGTCGACACATCACTTAACCGCTCGAGGCCTCAGGGTTTTTTCATCCTTAAAATGAAGATAGTAGGTCATTTCAAAAGCTCTTTGCAAGATGTCCAAAGTGTGTTGTTACATTGAAAAAACAAGCTTCCGAGCAATAGAGGATAATCCCAGTAGCAAAAGCAAACTGTATATGCAAAGAGCACTTCCAGAAGGACAGTAGAGAAACTTTTAACAGGTTTGCTTCAGAGGTGTGTCAGGGCTGAAGGGGACGGGGCATCTTAGGCCCACGCCTACCCTCTGTCAGTTTATGGGGAAGGCTCTGGAGTCAGGCTGCCAAGGCACAGGACAGCTTCTCCTCTTCTAACCAGCTGACTGGGACAAATGATTTAACCTCTATGCCTCAGTTTCCTTGTCTGTAAGACAAATAATCACTCATAGGGATGGTGAGGTAAATGAAGTAATATACATGAAGTCCTTTGTGCCTGGTCCAGAATAAAAGCTATATAAATGTTAACTGTTATTATCCCCTAAGCAAAAATACCTCATAATTTAATTCTTTCAAGACATTTACAACATATATAGTATTTTTTTTTTTAAGAGACAGGGTCTCTGTCTCTTAGGCTAGAGTACAGTGGCATGATCATAGCTCACTGAAACACCTGGGCTCAAGTGATCCTCTTGTCTCTGCCTCCTGAGTAGCTGGGACTACAGGTGCCTGCCATCATGCCTAGCTAATGTTTTAACTTATTATAAATATGGGATCTCACAAGGTTGTCCAGGCTGGTCTTAAACTCCTGGTCTCAAGTAATCCTCCGGCCTCAGCCTTCCATAGTGCGAAGATTACAGGCACGAGCCACTTACCTGGCTCCTGGGCTCATATGATCCTCCCACCTCAGCTTTTTTTTTTTTTTTTTTTTAAGAGACAGAGTCTCACTTTATCATCCTTGGTAGAGTGCTGTGGCATCACAGCTCACAGCAACCTCCAACTCCTGGGCTCAGGTGATTCTCTTGCCTCAGCCTCCTGAGTGGCTGGGACTACAGGCACCTGCCAGAAGACCTGGCTATTTTTTTGTTGTAGTTTGGCTGGGGCCGGGTTTGAACCTGCTACCCTCCGTATATGGGGCCGGTGCCGTACTCTTTTTTTAGCTTCAGGGACCGCCCAACCTCAGCTTCTTGAGTAGCTGGGATTACAGACTTGAGGCACCATAACTGATTTATACAGTAATTCTGTTCAGCCTTCTTCAAAGCTCTTCTGAGCTCTTCCTCTGCCTTTAATTTTGATGATAAAAGTCTGTGTGCAGTGGTTTGAGCCTGTAGTCTCAGCTATTCCAGAGGCTGAAGAGGGAGGATTGTTTGAGTCAAGGAGTTTGAGGCTTTAGGGCTCCATGATCATGCCTGTGAATAGCCACTGTACTTCACTGTAGCTTCAGCCTGGGTGACAGAGTGAGATTGCGTCTGAAAAAAATAGGAAGAAAAGGCTAAGTGAGGGATCAAACCATACAGTTCCCCAACTTTATCTCCTATGGCCCTAACTGGCACATCTGGAATCCCATCCCTTTATCCCTTTCACAAGGGCTAGGGACAGCCTAGGACTCTCAGGTCTGCAGGAAGGACCTGTGGGTTTGGGGCAGCCACTGTCCCTAGGACCAAGACAGTTTATGAGTGTAACAGACACAGGCAGATGCCTACTTCTAGGTCCATATGCTGGATGCTCAGGGTCTCCACTTCCTAAAGTAACCCTGGAGGAATGAGATCCCAATTTCGTAGTGAGGACCTTGCCCTGGAATTCTGGAAATATAAGGGAATGCCCAAGCATAGTAAATCAGTACCTTTGTCCATAATGCAATTTCTGTGAGCTAAACTCACAAGGGAATTACACATCAGTAGCACTTAGGCCTGTAAGACCTGAGGGAACTTTGGGGGTCGTGAACAAGTTCTATAATTTGATTGTGATGGTCATTACATGACTCTGTAAGTTCTTCAAAACTCAGAACTATAAAAGGATGGTTTCACCATACGTAAATTATGTCTCAAATCATCTGTAGCAATGTAGATGGGGAATTATTTTCTAAAAGTTTTGGGTGTTTTTGTTGGTGGTGGTGTAGTGGGGTTTTTTTTGGGGGGGGGTTGTTGGTTTTTTGTTTTGTTTTGTTTTGTTTTGTTTTTGTTTTTTCCCAGTGTTACACTTTGTTTCCCAGTCTGGAGTGCTGTGGTATCAGCATAACTCATAGTGACCTCAGACTCCTGGGTTCAAGGGAGCCTTCCTCCTCAGCCTCCCAGAGTGCTAGGATTACAGGCATGAGCCACCAGCCCTGACCACTTTTGTGGGTTTAAAAAAAACACACAGCTGACCCTTTTTGCTAGAGACAAATTTTTCCCTAGCACTAGGTTCTAAAATATGGGAAAGGTAATCTATTCTTGGAGTATATTCTAGTGAATGAAGCCCAGATTCCTACAGAATCCTTCCAGACTTAAAATTTTCCTCTGTCTAGCCATGTAACCCTAAGCTGGCCCTGTTGTTACAGCCAGGTTGTGGGCTGAATTTTCAGAGTCTTTAACCGGGTATTGACTTTTCCTGCCTTAAAAATGAATGTAATTTATTACTGCATCTGCTCCCAAACATCTGGATGTTAAAAAGAACGATGTGCGCTCTAAAACTTGTGGAAGATTTACAACCTACCACCAGAATCTTCATAACAAGCTTCTATACCCTACTTGTCCCAGCTGAAGGTTAAAGTGCATGATTTAAATACGAGAGATGAACGTGAGTTTGTATGGCTTTCTTTCAGGCCAATACAGAGAAACCTACCTTGAATAAGTCAGAGCAGGCTGGGAGAAATGCTCTCCTCTCTGATATCAACAAAGGGAAGAAACTGAAGAAGACAGTCACCAATGACAGAAGTGCACCGGTATTGGACAGTAAGTGAAAAAAGCTATTTTCCATGGAGACAAATGGTTTATAGCTTAACAATCAACCCTACCCCTCCTAGAAAAAAAAATAAAAAAAACAACTTCTCGGTTAAAAACAGCTGCAAAGCTAGCAAAATAAGAGACTGTATCACCACAGCTTTGGCTTGTGTTCCCCTCTAATGCTGCAGGAAGCCAATATAATAATTCTTTGTCCAAGACATACACAGCAGCGATTCTCTGCATTATTCACAACACTTTCTGGAGATTAACCCATTGCTCCTGACACCGCAGATCAGGAGACAGCATGAAATACGGAAAGAGCACTAGCTCTGGAATTAGAGGATGTGGGTTCAAGTCCTGGTACCTCCATCACATCCCATGTCCAAGCCTGACTGTCTTCATTTGTAAAGTGAAGATGATAATACCAGTTCTGCTGACCTCCCAAGTTTGTTGTGAGCTTCAAATGAGATAATGCCTGTAGAAGTGTTTTGTTATTTGGAAAATGTAATTCAAGTATAAGATAGGACCTTTGAGATCTTAGAGGAAATGAGATCACAACTTTGTTCATTTACCAATGTAAGTCTGAGATATGTTCTGGAATAAGGCAACGAATGTATAAACAAAAAGTACCCACAACACAAGGGCTACTTACTAACATTTACAATGGGACAAAAAGTATCCATGATTACTTAATATCATCAGGTCTCAGACACTCTCATAACATTCCTAGACCTTTCCACTGCCCACCAAATATTCCCAAGATTCGTCCTAGGCTATAGATCCCATTTGGACCAACAGGAAATACACTGACCTCCCTAAATCACCAGATGGTGCTTTGTAGACAGGTGAATAATAATGCAGGATTTTAGCAAAGTGGTGGAATGGAAAAGAGAAAGACCAAGATAAGGCCTTTGAACATTTCTCTATTACCAGGCAAGGTGGTGCAAATGAGAATGCCTTATGTCTCAAAAAGGAACTGTGGATTTTGTGACTTTTTTTTTGGAGACAGAGTCTCAAGTTATCACCCTGGGTAGAGTGCTGTGGCATCCTAGTTCATAGCAACCTCAAACTTTTGGGCTCAAGCAATCCTCTTGCTTCAGATTTTCTATTTTTAGTAGAGACAGGGTCTCGCTTTTGCTCAGGCTGGTCTTGAACTCGTGAGCTCAAGCAATCCACCTGCCTCGGCCTCCCAGCGTGCTGGGATTACAGGTGTGAGCCACTGGGCCCAGCCGTCTTTGTGACTCTTGACCCAGTGTGACCTCTAGGTCAAAATGCCCACAAAACTGATGTGGTTATCATATAATCTCTCAGTCCTGATGATCAGTGCCACATAATTCTCCTGGGGGGAAGGGGAGCCCAGCATAGTCACTTTTATCTAAGGACCCTTGGTCTAGCAGCCATCTGAGGTGTGGTCCCTGGTATGGGGACAGAGAAGCTACCACTCTCTGGAACAGAGGCCAGCTCCTCCCTCTATAAGAAGCAGCCCAGGGCTCTATTGAAGGAGACCGGAAAGTCTGGACCTATTCCTGAATCCATTAATGGAAACACATTGTATTGTTCAAGGTCCAGTTCTCTCCTCCATTGAATAGAAATGAAATAGTGTTAGTCCTTCTCTCCCCCATTGAATAGGAGTAGTGTTAGTCCTTTTCCCTTTCAGGCAGCTCCGTTATGTTGTGACATTTAATAACGTGCTTTGCCTAATGGAAACAAGGTCCAGTCTATTGCTTGCCCTTGCTGTCCAGTGCTGTCCAAATGAAGAAAATTAACTGGACTCCCTTACTGCTATCACAAGCTCTTTGCAAGTGGCAAGTTCATCCATGATTTTCTGTTTGCATGTGCAACTTCCTTAGGCTCTCTGTCAAATGTTAACCATGGTAATGCATGATAGTTCTTGAATTTGGCTCTGTCCTACAGTTTAATTATTGATAAATGATCTGGAGCCCGTTAGCTATCCTCAGCATTAGCTTCTGTTAGCTTTTCTGTCTGAAAGATGAACAAATGTTGCAGGTTAAGAGCACTATGGATTATGTCTGATAGTGCAGGAGTCCCCTGGAATTCTTAACAGCATGTAAATGTGCCCAACATAAGTGCATTATTCCAAAACATACCATGCATTAATAAATAATGTTTGAATGACAAGCACAATATTAATATTTTGGTAAAACTTTTCAATTTTATATGGAAGCAATTTGCATACACTTCTGAAAATGGTTATTCTAATTTGACTTAGATTAAGCATCACAGAAAGCTCCACACCTAAAAGAGATGCAGAGCTAAATCTAATCCAGAAGAGAAGAAAATACAAATGAATACAATCAGAGCTCAGCAGATTAGAGATCTGAAGAAAATGTTTTAAAATTAAGGATAGCATAATGAAGTTATGTGCTAAAACGTCTTAAGATATTAAAGAAATTAATTTTCTAAGAAAAGTATACATTTATCAAAATTCATCAGGAAGCCTCAGTGAGCAGGAAGAAGATCAAAAATGTATCAAATTACTTTCTCTCTAAAAAGCTTTGGAGCCAGATGGTTTTTATTAGTAAATTCTTCCAAATTTTAAGAAAACAACTATTTCAAATGCTGTCTACATTATTCCCAAACATAGGAAGAGGTGGAAAGCTATGTGATAGGTATGATGAGGCTGGCATGACCCTGATGTCACACTCAACAAAGGCAGGACAAAGGAGAAAGCTGCACATTAGTCACTTTCAGTTGGGGGTGACTTTGTGGCAATGTCTGAAGACATTTTAGCTGTCACAACTTGGCCCGATAGGGGCAGGGTGGAGAGCGCTGCTACTGACATCTAGTGGGTAGAGGCCAGGCTTGCTGCATATATTCTCTGAAGAACAGGACAGCCACCCACAACTAAAACTCATCTGACCCAAAATGTCAGTACTTCCAAGATGAAAAACCCTGCCATCGACCACTTACCATCATAGGTGAGAGAATGCGATGTAAAAATATCAAAAAATCGAATTTGATTGTATCTTTAAAAAGTAATTCATATCTCCAGAGAAAGTCATTCTAAGGTACAGTAAACTAAGGTTTATCTAGTTTTTAATGTTAGAAAGTCTATTTATCTATCCTATCAAATAAGAAAGACCATAAGTGGTATGATCATATCATTAGGTCTTGAATAGGCATTAGATAAAATTCCACACTGTAAGAAAGTCTGAAGGTTTGGTGCCTGTAGCTCAAGCAGCTAGGGTACCAGCCACATACACTGGAGGTGGTGGGTTCAAGCCCAGCCTGGGCCTGCCAAACAGCAATGACAACTACAGCCAAAAAACAGCCAGGTGTTGCAGCGGCGCCTGTAGTCCCAACTACTTGGGAGGCTGAGGCAGGAAAATTGCTTAAGCAATTCTCAAAAGAGTTTGAGGTTGCTGGGAACTATGACATGACGGCACTCTACGGAGGGTGACATAGTGAAACTCTGTCTCAAAAAAAAGAAAAGAAAGTCTGAAAAACCGAACATGGAAGGATTATTCCTGACTGGATATTTAGAAAGGAAAGACCTATTTAAAACCAGTAGTCAATATTGAACTTATAGACATTAGAGGCATTCTTTTTTTTTTTTTTTTTTTTTTTTTTTTGCAGTTTTTGGCCGGGGCTGGGTTTGAACCTGCCACCTCCATCATATGGGGCCAGCGCCCTACTCCTTTGAGCCACAGGCACCGCCTTAGGCATTCTTATTAAATCAAAACTGGTTGCCTTTAGCAATAATTATTTATGTTGTTATGAAGTTCAGCCAGCAAGGTAGTTACTTATATAAAATAGAAATAAGACACACTTAGAAGAGGTAGAACCCTTATTTGCAGATCATATGTCTTCTAGAAAACACAAGATTGAATTTAGAAAATATAGCAAAGTGGTTTATTAGGTATCAAATAAAATGTCCTGGCTCAGCGCCCATAGCTCAGTGGCTCGGCGCCCATAGCTCATAGTAAGTAGGGTGCCAGCCACATGTACCAAGGGTGGCAGGTTCGAGCCCAGCCAGGGCCTGCTAAACAACAATGACAACTGCAACAAAAAAATAGCCAGGCATTGTGGCGGGTGCCTGTAGTCCCAGCTACTTGGGAGGCTGAGGCAAGAGAATCACTTAAGCCCAAGAATTTGAAGTTGCTGTGAGCTGTGATGCCATGCACTCTATCAAAGGTGACATAATGAGACTCTGTCTAAAAAAAAAAAAAAAATTTCCTGTTACCAGTGATAACCAATTACCAAATAATATGACAGGAAAACCAGCCCTTTCACAATTTCAACAAACAAAAATGTATCTAAAGTAATGCTAACAAGAAACATACATAACCCATCTCATGAAAACTACAAAACTTTACCAAAAACTCTAAGAAGCATGAATAAATGGGGAAAGATAGCATATCTTCAAGTATGAAGTATTAACGCCATAAAAGTGTCAGTTCTGCCAGATTAATTTGTAGAGTTCATATAATACTTATCAAAGACTTAACATGGTTTCTGGGAGATAGAACTTCAAATAATGTTTATGCTTATTTCATGCATACATACATTATTAAAAGAGAATTTGAAAAAAAACTTTTTGAGACAGAGTCTCACTGTGTCACCCTGGCTAGAGTCCCATCGCCTCAGCCTCCCAAGTTGCTGGGTCTACAGAGATATACCACCATGCCTGGCTAATTTTTCTATTTTTAGTAGAGATGAGGTCTCGCTTTGTCCTGACTTCAAGCGATCCTCTTGCCTCATCCTCCCAGACTGCTAGGATTATAGGCATGAACCACCACTTCCAGCCAATATTTTTGTTTGTTTATTTGAGACAGAGTCTCAATCTGTCATTCTGGGTAGAGTGCTGTGGCATCACAGCTCACAGCAACCTCAAACTCTCAGGCTTAAGGAATTCTCTTGCCTCAGTCTCCCAAGTTGCTGGGAATACAGGTGCCCACCACAATGCCCGGCTATTTTTTGGTTGTAGTTTTAATTGTTGTTTGGCAGGCCCGGGCTGGATTCAAACCCTCCAGCTCCAGTGTATGTGGCTGGTACCCTAGCCACTTGAGCTCCAGCCGAACCTCCAGCCATTTTTTTTAAAAAGGCTCTCATACAGCTATAAAACAAACATGTGTCAAAAATTTTATTTAACTCAGTTAATGAAGGAGCCAATATGATGTTATCAATATCCGCTCAAAGAAGAATACTATGTACCTTACATATCTAAACATATAAGAGCTAAAATGAATTTATAATTAAGTGCAAAACAAGTGAATGATCAGTTGCATTCCACTGAGCACAACTAATGTGCATCTCTTTGGACAAATGCCATTTGCATAAGGATCAGTTTTCTACATCTTACAGTTATAAAATACTCTAGTGCAAAGACAGTAAGAGATAACCGAGACAGCCAGAGAGGATACTCAGTAATCTTTTCCTTTCGTCTTCCTTTTTCTTTGTCTCCTATTTCAAAATCTTTTATAATTTTCTGCACATACATGCAAAATAAAATGAAATCTTCATACCTTCTCAAACTGCAAAGAATTTTCAAATTGTCAAAGCCTACCACTGGCCTTTATATTAAAAGTTTTATTATTTTTTATTTTATTTATTTTTTTGAGACAAAGTCTCAAGCTGTCGACCTGGGTAGAGTGCTATGGCGTCACAGCTCACAGCAACCTCAACCTCTTGGGCTTAAGTGCTTCTCTTGCTTTACCCTCCCAAGTAGCTGGGACTACAGGCATTTGCCACAACGCCTGGGTATTTTTTTTTTTTTTTTTAATTGTTGTTGCAGTTATTGTTGTTTTAGCTGGCCTGGGTTCGAACCCACCAGCCTCAGCATATGTGGCCAGTGCCCTATACACTGAGTAGGGCGCTGGCCCCATATACCAAGGGTGGTGGGTTCAAACCCAGCCCCGGCCAAACTGCAACAACAACAACAACAAAAAAATAGCTGGGTGTTGTGGCGGGCATCTGTAGTCCCAGCTACTCAGAAGGCTAAGGCAAGACAATCGCCTAAGCCCAAGGGCCCAAGAACTGCTGTGAGCTGTGATGCCATGGCACTGTACCGAGGGCGACAAAGTGAGACTCTGTCTCTTAAAAAGTAAAAAAAATTAAATCAACCTACAGGAATGATTGTAATACATTCATGCTCTAAAATACAGTAACAATCCTTTAAACTAAAGTCTTCAAATATTTAATGACAGGAAATAATGTGTTAAGTGAAAAAGGTAGACTAAAAATTGCTTAGTGAATTTGCTCTTGATTTTAAGAAAAAACATAAAATGAGGAAATACAACTCAGTAAGTAGATATTTTTACAAGTAGTGTAATTATGGTATTTTGTTTTATTTCTTGTTTATTCTTTTTTTTACTATACTTTTTTATTATTTCCTTGCCTCTCACCTTTTATTTCCATCCCCCCCCCCCCCCCTTAGGACCAGCTTTCTGTGAAGATCTTTTTATTTGCCAAAGCTTAGAATATAGAACAAATAGATATTAACCCCTGTGGCAGCTGGTGAAGGGGTCAGTGGAATGGGGACAAATTGTCTTTTGTTACTATTTATTTTACCACTGGGCCTAGAACTGCCCTGCAGTGGGAAGAGAGCCCTCCCGTTCTGAGAGCCTTCCCCCTGAGGGGGAAGGGAACCCTTAAAACCCTGCATGTGCATGAAGAAGTATCAGTTGTCCAGTGTAGGGCCAGGTTTAGCCAGCTCCCTGTTCTATCACTGTTTTACGATTTACTTGGGCTAGGACTGGTGCAGTTCTTGGTGGGTGTTTTCTTCTTCCTCCTGTAGAACCTAAAGGAGCTGGTGCTGGTGGTGGGAGTGGATTTGGCGGAGGAGGTGGCAGCGCTGGTGGCGGTGGCAATGGAAATTTTGGAGGGGGTGGACCTCCCGGTTTGGGAGGACTGTTCCAGTCTGGAATGCCGAAGCTGAGATCCACAGCCAGCAGGGATAATGGTAAGGAGAGTTTCCGTCTCTCAGTCACTGAAGACCGGGCAGAGGCTGGCGGTTTGGAGGCTTGGCATAGCCTCTGTGCCCTTTAAAACATTTTACATTGTCTGAAACATTATCAGTGTTTCATAAAAGAAACTGTTTAGCTTTTTAAATTATTAATCAGGATCAGACACCTTTATAGAGCTGTGAAATAGGTACCCAGTGTCCTTGGGGGTAACCTGCAGTATAGTGGAAAGAAAAGGAACAAATGGAACTTGCCCCAGACACTGCTGGGTGACCTGGCAGATTCCACTTTCTTTGAGAGGTAGCCTGACCCAGCCGTCTAGTATACTAAATACCTGCGAGCTACTTCTCAAACACACTACGGAGCATATCATATGGAATATAATTACAAATTTTAATAAATGTGAAATGGTGCTTTGCAGGACAGACATTTGGTATTCAAGTATTTGGTATTCTGGAAGGAGCCATGAAAATGAATCCTATAGGATTACCTCTGAAGGTGCTGGTTGCAAGAAGTTGAACCTGGTCATGCCTAAATAAAAAAACTTGCAACTTCCCGAGCCTGACTAGAAGTAGGTCCATCGAGCTACTTCTGCGTAGCAATGACTCAGCAAGGCCTGGCCTGAAACTGCCTCTACCTAGATACAGCCAACGTGGTACCATGCCATTGGCCCAACCCTGTCACGCACCTCATCCCCCACCTTCTTTCCCTGCCCCTTCCCCACGCTCTATATAAGCTGCTGCTTGATGCAATAAAGTTGAGTTCCTGCTTAAAAAAAAAAAAAGAAAAGAAAAGAAAAGAAATGAAATCAGAAAGGAAGAGCAAAGAGAGGGAAGGAGGGAGGGGAGTGGGGCTTTGGTGTGTGCCACACCTTTTGGGCGCAAGACATGACTGTAAGAGGGACTTTACCTAAAAAATGCAATCAGTGTAACCTGGTTTATTGTACCCTCGATGAATCCCCAACAATAAAAAAATAAAGAAAAAATAAATAAATAAAATAAAATAAAATAAAATATTTTGTCTGTTACGGGGAAAAAAAAAAAACAAATATAAACCATCCTTGTTAAAAATATCACTGTGGAAAAGGTAGAAAGTCAATGCATAGACTGGAAAACTGTACTTGCCCTGGTATATTTCTGAAAAAGAATTCAAATACAAATATATGGAAACTTTACATAGATCAAAATGAAATGAAACAACTGATGAAAAATGGCAAAAATTTGAAGAGATATAAATTACGAAACTATGATATAGAAATATAACATCAATAGTAATAAGCATACAAAAACCAGTTACTATCATTACTCATTAGGGAAATGAAAAATAAAACCCCATTTGAGTGTTGCATCTGTGTCCCTTAAGCATCCCAAATGTATTAATGTGTCCAGGAGGAGGGGACCCTTAAGAGGTTAGAGAAAAATAATGTCTACCCCTCAAAGAAAGGAATGGTTGAAAATGTTTTCTAGAAACTTCCATTACTGAACCCATGGACAGAGAAAAAAAGGTAGTAATGGGCCAGAGAACTGAACAAAGAAGGAAAGGCAGGTTTTACCAAGGAAAAATAAGTTTGTATTTATTATATACTCTACACGTCAGGCACCGCTTTACACATTTGAGAGTTATTAAATTTAAACGTCATAATTTTATTGTTGTAAAATGTATTGAGATACATTTTATTGTTCCCATTTGTTTTATATTTGGTAGATGAGATATAGCTTTCCTTAACTTTGAAAAACAAGTCTAACTTTTGTCAACCAGAGTATAGTTCCTTAGAAGCCTCTGGAAGAGCAAGGTTTGGATTATGGAGAAGACTTTGCCTCAGCACAGAGAGGAGGCTGTCTCCGTGAGGGAGATGAGATGCCACACCTAGCCATTAGAGGAGGAAATCATCAACTGACAGGTTAACAACGCTGAGCACGTCAGCGAGTCTTTCCTACTACAGCGTTCTGGGAGTTTAGGGGCTAGAGCAAAAGGCCAGACCAGGGGTGGCGAACACGCGGCTCTAGAGCCGCATGCGGCTCCCGGCCAAAATGAATGCGGCTCTTTGCCTCTTATCATTATTTTGTATACTGTGGCTCTTTGCCAAATTTGGATTTTGTTATGCTGCTTCTGAGGAGGGACCTCTGAGGAGAGATCTCTGAGTGCGTAGTCCCGCCCCCAGGCTGCGTCATCCCGTCTCCCAGTGGCTACAACTGAATACAAACCTGATTTGCAGAAGATTACTGAAAACAAAAGATGCCAGAAATCCCACTGAGATTATCATCCCATCACTCCAACAAGGTAACAAAAAACACCTGACTGAGCATGTTATATTATGTGTT